>ML789866.1:197925-249515 GCA_009831015.1 Picea engelmannii | reverse complement strand
TCAACATAATCTCCTCTCTGCTCATTACGCTACTCCCTCTGTTCAACATATTTCTGTCCTCACTGTGAGGTTCCACCTCTCTCAATCTTACCTTGAGGTTTCTTCCATTCCTCCTTGGGCTTCTGATATTTTTCTTGGGTAACTGCCTTGCCTCTGGGCTGACTTCTGCCTCGCCATCACTGACTTTTCTTTTGGCTCAGCTTCTCCTCTACTTTCAAAGCCATCTGGTAAGCATCCTCCACCGTTCTGATGGTTGTCATGCTTAATTCATCCTAAATGTCGTAACTCAGACCATTCAGGTATCTGGCTACCTTCTCATCATCGCTCTCCCGATGACCTGCTCTAATGTTCAGTCAATAGAATTCCTCAGTGTATTCTTTCACTGTCATCAGTTTCTTCCTCAGGTTCTGCATTCTCCTGAACAGATTTATTTGGTAGTCTCTTGGGATGAATTTCACTTTCATCTTTGCAATCATTTGATCCGAGCTTTTAATATTTTGCTTACCTTTGGAACGTCTATCTACCTAAAGCTCATCCCACCATAATGCTGTGTGTCCCTTCAGTTTGGTAACAGCATGCCTTACGTTTTTATCCTCTTCGATATCTTCATAATCGAAGTAGGTGTCAAGAGCTCAAATCCAATCCAGAAGCTCTTCTGCATCCAGGCTTCCTTCATAAGCTGGAATGTCCATTTTGGTCTTTGAACTCATCCAGGTGATAGCTTTAATCAATCGCTCGTTGGCTGCATCTTCGGCTACAACTTCTCCTTGTTGTTCAGCTTCAGCTTCGTCCTCTGAGTCGCTTAAGTCTCCAGCATTGGCTGTGCATCTCTGCGTTGCCTCCATATCTTCTAGTCTTGCTCGAAGATCTCTCATTTGCCTTTCCAGTTCCGGATTTCCTACCGGCCTACCTCTTCTCCTCACCTCCCTGTCTTCTGGGTCGCGTGACTGTCTTTCTCTTCTGGGCGGCATGGTGAATTCTCTCTCTCCTTCTCTGCTACAAAAAATAGAGAACTTATCCCACTCTGATACCACTTGACACAGATGCCACCCGCGCTCATCCATGATCACTAGGACCTTCCCTTTTCCTAGGCCCAAAGAGATAAAATTCTCCTCCAATCCCTTATCGGGACTCTCTCGCACCCATAGGACCTCGCTATATCGCGAGTCCTGTGCTCATGGAATCAGGTCTTATAAATCCCCGAACCCCGATGGAATATCCACTTCACGCCTTTCTCATCTCCTATCAAAAATTTCCCTATCGAAAAATCGATACTCATGCGGTCATGAGTCACTGCCCCCATGAATCTCCGATTCCCGAATCCTGATGCCACCTGTCCTCCACTACAAACTGTGATGGTGAGGTTATCATGTTTCGGAGCTTCATGATTCCTCTGACCGTGATTCTCACGACACTGTGAATTTCAAAGTGCCGAACCCCAATGCACGAGCGGATGCTCTCCTCCACGTCACCCCTCCTCGTCCGCCATCGGGTATCGCGTGATCGCCATTTCAAATACAGCGATTTCTTTGCATGGGAAAATCCCGAATGCCAAATGCTAACTCTCCGGATTACTGACACGTGTCCAGGCCGGGATCTACGGCTATAGCCCTTTCGGAAAGTCACAAATTACAAATTCTCCCTGTGAGAATTCTATGTCCCTGGAGACCCCGATTCTCCGATGGGTCGAATCCCGATGACTCCCGGGCTCCTTCTCTGCTCACTAGGCTTAAATCCAGTGCAACTTCTCTGAGACCTAACAGCTGTCGGGACTTCGCTAATTCCCTCAACAATCCTGACCGTCGATTTCTCCTCTCGAGGATTTCTCAAAAATGACTAAGTATTTCTTCTCCATACTTACTCTTCAAGCCTGCGCCTGAAAACTCTGTGTGACCCTTCTTTGATCAACTTCCTATGCTTCCCTTCGATGATACTATGAAGACACTATACCTTTCTGATCTTCTCCACTCTGACTCCTTCAGAGGGATTTGTGCACACTACTTGCGCTCGGCCTTCAACAACTTCCTAGGTGTTGAATCCTTCAGACTCTGCACACTCCCTGCAACAACAATATTTAGCTTCCTTCTCTCAGATTAACAACTAAGACTTCTTACGCCTGTGCACTCTCGGCACGGCTTCAAAAACTCGGTTCCACTTCTGAGTGAATGAGAACAAGAGTTAAGCTATTGAGCCCTCATCAATGCACTCCATGCGGATGAATTCAACTGCACTCTTGCAGGAATCTCCTGGCTCAGATAGAGAAACAATTGAAACTTATTCTCTCCCTCTCTTTCAGACTTCAGTTTCAAAACATGAAATCAAATGCACAACATATACAAATCAAATGCACAACAAGGAAACAAACATTCATGAGCACATCATCAACACACAGAGAATAGACACATAACCATGGAATTGAATCAAAGTTTCCTTCTATTAATTGAAAATCTGTACATGGATGTTCTCTACACAGTTCCTTGCTTGCTCTTCTCTTCTTGCTCCTAAATGAATGAATAATGTTACAATACACAAGTGAGGGTGTGTATATTCGTTTTCCCTCTCGAACTCTAAAACTGTCTAATCTGGAAATAAATCCTATCTACCTGCATTAAATCTATTAAATGCCTCCTATCTATTTCAGACAAGAGCATATGGCTCGAGGTCTGATACAACATACAAAAGGAACTTTCCATAAACGGTGCATTTATACATTGGTGCATCATCTTAAATGAAATTTCAAAAAGTTTCGGCTGGACTTGTCCAGCTGTACGTTGTCTTCCATGCTGGCTCGCTTGTCTTGGACGATGCTCCTTGATGAGCTGGCGATGCTCCTGCATCATATAAACATCATTCTACTATGTGAAGTAGAGTTGATTCTATGTGGAGTTGATTGTGTAGTGATGGGAAATCTCGGTAGTTATCAAATTATAGTTTCTAAGTTAATTTAAATTTTGTTTGGTTTGGAAATATGTTTGAAAATAGTCAAACCAAGTCATCAAATTTTATAGTTTCTTATGAAATTTCACAATGAAATATTCAAGAAAATGTGAAATAAAAATTATAGTTTCTCACTTATAATTTAAATTTTGTTTGATTTGGAAAAATGGTTGAAAATAGTAAAAACAAGTCATCAAATTTTATAGTTTCTTATGAAATTTCACAATGAAATGATAGTCCAACACTAAACTAGTTATGTTAGTCTTTGGTTTCTTTTCGAGCTTTCAATATATTTATTTAAGAAAATGTGAAATAAAAATGTGTAAAATTTATTTTGATATAAATTGTTTTTGTAAGGGTAGAAAATGGTTGATGGAAATTATCAATCCTCTCCACATTGGAAGTTTTCACTAATGCCATTAATATGACCCCTAACATTAATTCAATTAAATTTATGAAAATCTAAATGCAATAAACCAAGCCTTAGAGATGACCTCTTATTTTTTATTTTTTGTTATCAGGTCACAAAATCAAATTCATTTTCAACTTCAGTTTTTTTCAATCAAACTCAATGAAAACAATGTTCAATGTGTAGAATATAAGTAAATTGTTACTTGTTCATCATACACATTTTTATTTCAATTTGATTCAAGATATTGAAATCTAAATGCAGAAATTTAACAATTTAATACAATATCAACACTTTTGGAATCAAAATTCACAGTTTCATAATTAAAATTGATACTTTTTAAGATGGATTTAAATTTTTTAATTAGGATGTTAATCATACACTTTAAAATGTCTTTAAAGTTTTTTTAAGCCATAAATAGTCCCTTATAATGACATGGAAATGGGTCCTAGTTTTCATATGAAGTTATCCTCTTCATATGAAAAAGCATTGAACAATCAAATTGCAAATAATGAATTGAAATCTTATATGTAGTAAATTGGTTACATGCATTAAAGGATTTGTGTATACAATTTGGATAATTTGTAGGATTAAAGTATAATTGTCCAAAGTATAGGTCAATTTAGGTTCCCTAGATACAATCGATAGGATCTTCCTTGAAATTGTAAATAAGGCTTGGTAAACTTTATAATTCATCAAAAATATAACTTTTATTAATTGAATGGACCATGAAAGTAAAATAAACTGGAAATGATTCTAGAATCCTAGATATTCATAAATATGTGTACTTTCAATGAAAAATATAAAATTCTGGAATGTACATGTCACTTGTTTAAAGAAATCATAATGGTATTCCATCTTCAATTATTCATTCATAATTGACTTTGGACATTTTCCATTTTCTAACTTTTTTTTTATTGAACTTCTATTACTTTATGCATGCTGCACATACCAAATGACTATATTGACAACTTATGACATCTGACTAGTAGTCTTGAAAGTGAACATGAATATTGGTTGGATGGGTTTCTTGAAAAAAATATCCTTTCAATACAATGGATCCTCTTTCATATATAAAACCGTTATCATCAAAATCTTCTAATAACCTCATCTTTTGTTTCGTGCATCACATCAAATAATATTTCATGTTTTCATTGTTGTCTATAGGTGCAACCATGGCAAAGACATATGCTGCAAATAATTTGATATATTGGACAACAAATAGTTCGTGTTAGATTATCACACAGCTACATCTACAAGTTATTTCAAAAACTTTAAACATAAAAAATTCCTTCTCTAACAAGATCAAAAACTCTATCACCATCAACTGACACTATAGTTTCATTTGATTCCATCTCCTCTGATCTTGCAAGTGGCATTTTCCTTTTTATATTAAGTTCGATATGTCTCCAAGATTTAACATATTCTACATTTTTCGTTTTCTCAAATCTCTATGGATTTTGTGTCCTCTATGAAAACTCAACAAAAACAAGAATCATTTCTTCTATCAAATGAAAACACATTTTGATAGTGTTTTCTTTTAACTAAATGCATTTTTTGTGTTCCATGTATGGTGTAACATCCCGCTCTTGCACTCGTACCCGAGTTGGGTATCCCAACTCCCACAAGATAGGTTATTCAAGTAAACAATTCTATAGCATAACGCTACGCATAAAGGAAGAGATCCATACTCCTCCTCCTCCCTCCTTTATATAGATTTTCTAAGTGATTTCTTTCCAAAATTCCCATTTAATTTATTTTTCAATAATTTAATTCAAAAATAATCTCCCCCATACACAAGTCACCCATCCCCTTAGTTGCACCATAAATTAATTTCATTAATTATTTAATTACTCCTATTTCCCTCACCCACCTACAAGAATTCATAGAATCGCTCCTAGGTGTCCCCATATTCCCTTGCACATTTTAATGACTTACACCCTTACTAAATTCTTAGTTGAGTTCAATTTTAAAAGTTCTTAAAGGTAATATTCCTTAATAAGTTATTCACTCTGCGTTTTTCTTATGTTTCCCTTTTTCTTTATGTTTCCCCTTTTTCCCTTAGTTTCTTATTTCTTTTTAAGTTTCCCTCTTTTCCCTTTTTATCTAGAAATCAAATTTGCAAGTGTAGAAAATTACCTTTTACCCCTCTTTCCTTTTAATTAATAATTTTTAATTAGCATATGTAGAATAACAATCAATTCCCTTTTAAAATTTCAACCCCTCAATATAATTTGATTTTAATAAATTAATTGAACTTCTTACCCCCTTCTCATCACATGTTAAATCATGATTATTATTATTATTTACTACAAGTATCATTTAGACCTAGATTTCATTTTCCTAGGTTGGGTGACATTTTATTAGGGAAATTGTTTTTAAATTATTCTTTTTAAGGCCATCTAGGTTTATTCACTTATTAGTTAAAAATGTGACTTGCCCTTCAGGATGCACTAGGTTCTCCAAGGGTGCCAGTCACTTCATTCTATTTCCATTATGTGACATGCCCTTCAGGACATACTACATTCTCCAAGGGTGCCACTCGCCTCATTCCATTTTTCTTGCGCGACGTGCCCTTCAGTATGCACTACGTGCACGAAGGGTGCCACTCACCTCTTGACTAACTTGGTAAATCTAAAAAACCCCTGGAATCAATACTCCGCCAGGTGATCTCATGGGAGACTAAGGGCCTCTAAGGAATAAGTCCCTTGCCTTATTGCATGCCCCTTAGAATTATCGTGAGCGACTGTCATAGTCTTCCCTCACGACATCGTGGGTCTTCTCGAACTAGGTAATTGTTAACCTACGGTTCGAGCCATGACAAAAGTGCTAGTAGGTTGCAGAAGGGTTGTTGTCCACACCTCTCCCTCAAAGTCTCTAGTTGTCATGCGAGACCCCTCTACTCCACATGTGATTCTGGTTAGAAAGCTATCGTTAGCCTGCATCATCAATGAATCATGTCAGAAATAAAATCAATCATCATAACATCTAATTAGATGTTCATATGTCATATCAACAACAATCAAACCCAAATAGTCCACTCCATGAATTGATCTAGAGTCCAAGGGGTATCATCGATGCCTTTGCATCCTCGAGGTGCAAGTCCTGCACACTCAGTAGAACCTAGTTAATAACACTTGTCTATGTAAATACACAAAATAACATATCATCACATCCATAAGGCCTCATAATCATAATCAAACGGCCAATAGTATAATAATCTGGATCACTTGCAAGCAAGTGTCCTCAAAGAATTAGTTCTCTCACTGTGCGGTAGGTCGATCTTTTGAGGAGAGATGGTTGCTAGTTGTCCTTTGGTTTAGAGTGTGTGGCCCATTTGCGGCTCTGGGGCCTAAGGGGGAAGAAGAGTACCCTTATCATTGGCTGGGAGGTATTGGTGAAGTCACATCAATCGAAAAGTGGGATTTGCATGGAGCGCGCGGAACTGTGACTCATAGCTGTCACCTTGGGCTATAGTACACATGCTTTTATTTTTCATGGTAGATTACTATTGATCGTGCACCTTCATTTATGTACTTTTATTGTGTAAAGAAATGTGTTTTACTCAACGTTTTTAATCGAGAATTTAAAGTCAACTTAGCTTTACACTCGCTTCATTGAACTGATTTCCTTGGCAACTGATCCTTGATTTATATGACTTTTCTATTTTGTTTTATTGATTATTATGAAGAGATTGTGTGTTATCTATCGTCCTTATCCCTAGGTCACCAGTACATGCCTGAGAAGTCATCCAAGAGCCAAATCAATGGTTGTCACTTCGGTGTATAGCGACCTATAGATTCTAATGCCCTTCTTTTCTGTGCATGGATGATGAGCGAAGGATAAAAAAAAAATTCCATCCATCTACCTTACTTCTCTCTATGCCTGGTTGATTAAAACTTAGATTTTCTTTGTGTTTTAATTGTTGAATCTTGGATAAACCCCCGAGACTTGAATGCTAGATTTCTACGATTTCTTGTGATTGTTTACTTTTGCGGTTCTGGTGGTTGATTCTTTTGCGTTTTCCTGTGATGAATTATCTCTGAGTTTCTGAAGTCCTTACTCAAACTTTACACAATAGATCCACCTTGATTCTTGTGGCTCATTACCCAGATTTTTCTTTATGAATTTCATGGCCTTCCCTTCTGCAATTTACTTGTCAACTAATTCATTTCACTTAGTATTGCTTTCATTTTTTTGTTTACATAGAATTTGCCTTCATTTTTAACCAATTTATTACATAGAGGTTGCTTTTTTTTGGCACTCGTTTTACTTAGCTCAATTGTTTTCCCAAGTATTTACAAAGCAAATCATTTAGGTGCAAGTTCTGTGGACTGAGAAACTAAATGATGTAATTTGGTATAGTTATAAGTGTTTCGTGAATTTGTTATATTTTACAATGATTTAGTTAGACAATGATAGATAGCGATTTTTATATTGGGTCCAGACATATTGATGGAAGCTATTTTAGCATAACTGTATATTGTACAACGCTCCTTGATTTATGGTACTGCTGTATTTTTATAGTGATATAATGTAGAGTGAATTATTTAATGGACAACATACCTCTGCGTTTTGAACAAACATCAATATCACAATATCTCTGTGATTTGAAAGATGAGATATCATGCCATCTTTTTAGACAATGATTATGTAGAGAAATAAAACAGCTAGTGAATTTATTGAACGACAGAAAATCACAGACAAAAAATTAAATACAGATAACAAATTGAATCATGGATTAGCAACTGGAACAACACTTATATCGACAACGAATTTATATATATCTTTGATTTTTAGTGTCTTGTATGTGAATGACAATATTGCATTGATGAAGGACAGTGTTTTATCCATCGCTATTATGACTGGGTTTTTGTTTCTTCTAATAATTGTAGCAGTAATTATTTTGACAACAAATTATATTCTACCTCTTGTAAACACATTGCGATATCGTATCAGCTCAACAATTTTAGGTAGATACTTGATTGACAACGAGTTATGATACCCTGCGATTTTCCCTTTTTAGACAACGATTTACCCGACTATCCCTTAGCATTTTCCCATAAACAATGTTGTTAGATAGATACCAGTGTTAGGCAACATTCCCTTAGTTCATCAATCCTTAGACTTGTTTTCGTACAACGAGTTTAGATAACAAATTTACCACTGTTCCCCTTAAAGGCAGTGAATCCCTTTTGGTTGTTTAACTGGTCATAACCGTGCATTTTAAACTAACAAATTTAGAACTTTTTAATTGAAGTTGGACAAAGATATATTGTCTTAGTTTTATATTTAAAGACAACAATTATGTTCATACAAGATAGAAGTATAGGTTCAATTTTAAATAGCGAATTTACTAAATTGCGAATTCAATAGATAGCTACAATTGCAGTTGTAATTGGAGATATATCTAGCTATCGATGATACAATTATGAGCAAGGTTATACCCCTTTGTTTAGATTAACCACTACTTTTGCATTTAGATCATTGGTTAATATGTTTAATGCGTTGATCGACTATAATAGGTTTGGCCTTACTATTAATCTTATTGGTTCATTATAAGATTGGGATTATCTCCTTATAGCAACCTTAAGGTTCTCCCAACAAGGAACTAGTTAAGGACCTATTGATTCATTGAGTGTATTTTTGTAAGGTAGCTGCAAGACTGGATTTTATGTTGGGACGAAGGGTTGGAATTATTCCGATTATGCATGGATCCCTAGTGCACTCGTTGCACTGTGGCAGCATGGTTTCTTGAGATTGGATCATTGTGTGTGTGGATACAGAAGTGCACATGATATCCCAGCTTAGGATCGCATGCCACCCGATGTGGTTGATGACCATTTTTTTTTTGGCGGTACTGGTTGTAACTTTTGTGTTGTCTCTCGTTCACCGGGAGGGTTCTATTTACTAGTCGTTGAATCCGATGTGTCATATTGTGGATGTTGTCCTTTATCTTGTAGGGTTTGTCATGTTTGCGTCAGGTGGGTAGTCATATCCTTCTTTGATTTACGCATGTTTCGCCAGTTGCTCGATGTGCTAGTGTGTTGAGTTGGTGTTTGTTGCCTAATCTGCACATGTGGTGTTCATCGTCAGGTGGTGTGGTTTAACTGTTGTCATTGTTGCCTTCCTACCTTAAAACACAAAAAACAAATTGCAATTTGCACTTCGCTTGGAGTCGTAACAATTGGGGTCGTTACATATTGTACCATCTTCATATGGAATTGATCTATTTACATATTGGATTCCAACATAAAAAAAAAAACTGCATAAGACAATAACTTGTTAACTTTAAATCTCTCAAGAAAATGATTGAAGATTGAATATAAATTTGAACATGTGAATACAAATATCTTGTGTACATGTGTAACATGTATATATAGGAACACTTGCACACATCCCTTGATGTATTATTTTCATGGCTTAGCGCCATTTTGCATCATTCAACAACTTGATGATTCAAATCGATCGGCATGAGGGTTCATCTAATACCTTCGAATTGCTCATTTTACACATGCCTCTGCACCGTCATGCTTTCCTTTTCCATGAACAGTCTCAAAAAAATTCCAACAATGTGTAATGTTTGATTTTTTATGAAGACAACACAACCAATAGAATGTTTGTGAATATTTGAACTGATCCTCACACACATATGACAATATCCAATGTCGATCGAATTTGATTCTGCGTTCTTTCAATGAATCATAAAATTGATCAAAACAATGTTGTACATAATGTTTGTTGTGTGCTCGATCATCACTTATATAAAAGTGATATTATGTAATAAAATTTTGATTATTGTTTGTGCTTTATATGTTATCAACACTCCATTGAGAATGTATATATAAAATGTGGAAAAATATAGTGACTTGATCAGAATGATAATATTCACTATATATTTCTTTTTGTGCAACGAATGTGTAATTCTCTGCAAAATCAACTACAAACAAAATTGTCCTTGGTGGAAACACTTCACGAGATTGTTTGAATTGTAGGTATTATCATCCCACTCTATGTGAATGCTTGGTGTATTTATAAATTTCTTCCTCAAACTTATTCAAAAAATCTATCACAGATTTTATCTACTTTCAAATCAATCCTTTTGGAAATAACATTTGAAGAATGTGGAGCTGTGTTGTTGATATATTCATATCTCTTCCAATTGACTGTTATATTAGAAAATTATTGATCATTCATATCAATAGGATACTTTGAGTGAAACAAACTTATATTTCCACAACGATCACATTTCTTTCCACCAACACATTTTTTTTGGCAAAATTATTCATCACCTTCTCTTTCACATATAATTTCATATATAAAAGCATGGAATGTGGAAAGAGGAGGTGAACGTGGCCATAATTTTTTACCAAAATCAATAAAAGTGTCATAATATAACTCAAATTCCACATGATAATGACAACAATGAGTATCATGAATAGTGATGGGTCTAACAAACCATGGTTTTTGTTGCACAAATGTATTGATGAAAATTTTAACTTCTTTGAACTTATTGAAAAATTCTATTTGTGTCATTGGCAATATATGTTTTGGATGTTCTTCATATCGTTTTCGTGTTACTATTCGTCACAACACATCCCTTGTATGTGGTGAAACATGAGATTCTTTCAGCCAACAATTACTGGCCAATTCTTTAACATTTTTAGCAAGTCTATCTTTGTAGGGTTGTCTAGAAATCACTATCCAACAAGCGAGTTCATCATTTGCATCTTTTTGCAATAGAAATTTTCTATGTTTGTACAATTTTTTTCTTGACGTTCCCATTGTTTTTTCCATGTGTCATGTCAAACGATCTTTTATATTGCTAGATGAGACAATTGTTGTTTGTATCACTCTACGTGCAACATTGACATCTTTTTTTTGAGATTTTCCAAAAGCTTTTAATACACTAGTTATATTGTCAAAGATATTTTGTTTCACCTTTGTATATTTTGTCGACTTTTGAATACCCAATAATGATGTAGCTTCTTTTAACTTTCTTGACTTTATTAGACAGAGTAAAAGTTGAGCTTGTACTGTTACTGATTCATCTTTGAAAAAAGTATTATACATATTCTTAGTTTGATATCTTATATAATGCTTAGCTTCTTTCTTCCCAAATTTGTCATTATCAACATTTTCTAATATTTCATCATCAATGTTGATAGATTCTCCTGTATATTTCAATTTAAAGTTTATATTAAAAAACAATACCCGAACATAAATTCATTAAACTATATACAAGTGTTCATCTTGCATTATCTAAATTTATGTACATACCTATAAGTGATTCATCTTCTGCTTCAATTTTGGTTTCAACGTCTTCATCGACACTATGAGACAAATCTATTTATGTTTTTTGAAAAACATTAAATTGTGATTACAATCAATTATATTAAACAATATTTTAAATTTGAATTCTATACTTTTAATATAGACAATATGTGCATGCATACCTGGTTGGACTTCTTCTTGTTGAAAATCTCTATTTACATTATCATTGTTTATTTCTTTAATATTTGCACATTCTCATTGATTTCTCCAATAATGCTCTTTCCTTTGATCGTTATGGTGAGTTTAATCGTGAGTGCGATCAAATTTTCTCTTGTGAAAACTTCTATTTCCCATGAGTATAGTTATCTGTAAAACATTTTAACAAAATCAACATTTCATAATAGTCGCAGAAAAACTTCATTGTCACAAAAATTATTAAAAAATAATATCAATAATTTTATGTTCAACAAAGGTTTCACCTTGAAAAAATGCTCAACATTTATTTTTCAATATATAAATTATTATTCCAATAAAAACTTGAACAAACATCCATTACCTTGTTCAACAAAAACGAAAAAAGATGATTCGAAACTTTGTTTAGGTGCTCTAGAAAACCATGAAACAAGAGATGAATTATGTTAAATGTGTTTGGACAAAAGCGTATTTATATGATTTGGTGTGAAATGAAACGATACGACGTGTCTTTTCATTTTTTTCAGCCGACGGTATTCTCTCACCCATCTTTCAACCGAAAAAAGGTTTTTCGTCCAAAAATCTAGGAAACCATTTAATTTTAACGAATTTCATTAGAATTTAGTTTTTTGGCCAAAAGATTCTTTCGGTCGAAAACTAGAGAATGGGATTGTTTGCAGGAACTAGATAATTCCCTCTAGATTACCTCAACTTTGGAGGTTGTGGACTCCTGCAAATACTCATAATTTGGTTTCGAAAATGACACCATCATTTGCAAAATTGAATCTACTTTCAATTCCTATAATTTGTTTTCATTTTCATTATTTTTATATAATTTTTTTTTTTTTTTTTTAAATCACTACATAATATTTTCAGCTAACATTATGATTTAGTGAAATGAAATATATGTATCTCTAAAAATACACAGTGAAAAATTTAGAAAAATTTATATTCATAATCCTTAAACTATTCTTTTCAAAAGGGTATTTTTAGATTTTACTTTTAAGTAAAAATTAAGATAGATACAAGGTGGGGGGAAACATCTGTTTAAAATCTACAACATTTTCATCTTGGTCAACTTCAAAAAGTTCTAGAAATTATAATATTCATCCGTTAGATTCAAAATTATAGTCATAATAAAATAGAGTCTCTGTAGATTGTTGCAGTATATTTCATTTGTTAAAAAAAAAGGTTCAATAATAGATAAATCGTTGGGGGGGAAATAACTCATTATCATTCCTTTCATGTTTAAGGAACATATTGTTAAACAATTTTCAAATTGACATATCAAATATTAATAATAAAAAAATTGAAAAATAGTCATTGGAAAGATAACAAAATTCTTCACAAGTTTTTTTTTTACTGTAAAGTTAAATTCTAAATAAAAAAAATACTTTTGTATGCCAAAAGTTGAAGAAACTGTGAAAACATGGTTTTTTTTCTCATAAAACAAGCAAAATAGACACCCATCTTCATGATTTCACCCTGTATGAAATACATTATGCACTCTCATAGATGCAGTCAAAACTAAGATGTATGAAGTTGTCCCTATATTTTATAATATTTCAAAAGGCCCATAATATCGTGTTGCCAACTTCGGGCAACTTCCTATTCTTAGCGAACTTCCCTTTGCCTTCACCTGCAAAAACACATGTTCGTCTACCTTAAAATCTCTGAAAACTCTGTTCTTGTCTGCATAACGCTTATTCCTATCCCGGACATCCTTTAAATTATGTTTTATTTTGTTATCTACTCTTCCATTTCCTTTAAAAATTCTGGCCGAACAACTACTCTATATGTTGGATTATCCTAACTCACTGGAGTGTTACATTTTATACCATATAATGCTTCAAACAGACTCATCCTCAATGAGGCCTGATACCCATTATTGTAGGAAAATTCAATTAAATGAATATAATCTTCCTACTTTGATGGTTGATCCATCACATACATTCTAAGCATGTCATCAATTATCCTGTTAGTCCTTTATGCTTTCTTATCTGACTCTGGATGATACGTTGTACTAATATTTAGATTTGTTCCAAAGCCTTTGAAAAAACCCTTCCAAAAATTCGAAATAAACTTTGGATCTCTATCTGGAACTATTGTCTTAGGCACTCCATGTCACCTCGCAACTTCCTTTATGAAAATATTTGCAATATTTGTTGGCTTATGTGTAGTCTTTACTGGAATGAAATGTGTTTCTTTAGTTAATTTTTCCACCACCACCACCTTGGTGGAATCATGTTGCTTCACTATTTTGGATATCTTAGTAATAAAATCAACTATAACTACTTACCAGTTCCATTCTATAATGAGAAATGGTTGTAGAAAACATGTTGGGTTTCTATGCTTTGTCTTCACTTTTTTTCATTCTAGACATCTGGCTATATAATTAGCCACTTCCTTCTTCATTCTTGACAAAAAGTATTGGCTTCTCACAACTGCAATTGTCTTTTGATATCTCGGGTGCCCGACATATGACACATTGTGCATTTCCTTCATAACTGCATTTTTCATCTCAATGGAACTTGACACATATACATTTTTCTTGTACATGAGAATTCCATCTTCTTTCATCTCATAGAAAATTAATTTCTACTAAAAATTGCCTTGCTATAATGTTTCTTTTATTTTCACATATTGTTGATCTAAATTCACTGCTACAATAATTTGATCTTTCAGACATGTCCTGTATCTATTGATGGTTTCAATATGCAGTTCATGAACTCTCCTGTTGAGTGCATCAACTACTTGATTTTCCTTGTCTCTTATATGCTTAATTTCAAGGTCATATTCACTCAGAAATTCCAACCATCTAGTTTGTTTGGCATTTAGTGTTAGTTGTCCAAGCAAATGTTTCACACCACAATGGTCTATTCTTAGCTCGAATTTCTTACCTATGCCTCCACATTTTGAATGCATGTAAAAGAATTCCTAACTCCAATTCATGTGTAGCATAATTCCTCTCATGCTCTTTCAATTTTCTGGACTCATAGCATACCACATGGTCCCTTTGAATGAAAACTCCACCGAGTCCTTCCTTGCATGCATCAATGCACACAAAAAAATATTCATTTGGGTCTACAATATTAAGTATTGGTGTACTTGTGAATATTTCCTTCAACTATTGAAAACTCTCTTCACACTTGGATGTCCATTCAAATTTCATTGCCTTCTTTTGCAAAGAAGTGATTGGACTTGCAATTCTTGAGAACCATTTTATGAACCTTCAGTAATAACCAAAAATACCCATGAATGATATAACCTTTGTTACATTATTTGGTCTTGGCCATCGTCTAATGGCATCTATCTTCTCAGGATCAACTTTTATCCCTACTACTGAAATTATATGCCCCAAGTAGTGAATCTTCTTTTGGTAAAAGATATACTTACTTAGCTTAGCATACAATTTATACTCTATTAAAAATTTCAACACCACTCTTAAATTATTCTCATGATATTCTTTTGATTTATAATAGACAAGGATATCATCTAATAACATAATCACAAACTTGTCCAGGTAGTCCCTGAACACTAAATTCATCAGGAACATAAAAAATGTTGGGGTATTTGATAGCCCAAATGGCACTACCATGAATTCACAATGCCCATATTTTGTTCTGAATGTTGTCTTGTTGATGTATTCTTCCTTTATCCTTACTTGATGATAACCTTATCTCATTTCCATCTTCAAAAATATTCTTGCACCTTTCAGTTAGTCAAACAAATCATCAATTCTTGGAAAATGATACTTATTCTTTATGGTAACCTTGTTAAGTTGCTTGAAATAAATACACAACCTTAAGGTTCCATCCGTCTTTTTCAAAACAATAGCCGAGGCTCCCCAAGCTGACACACTTGGGTGTATATACCCTTTCTTCAAAATTTATTCAAGATGTATTTGAAATGCTTTTAGTTCTAGTGTTCCTATTGGATTATTGAGAGGGGGGGTGAATCAATAATAGCGTAATTATAATCCTTTTTCTTCAAATAATCCAAGTGTTATATCAATGTAGAATTATTATCCAATAATGATCAATAAGAAATGAACAATCAGACAAATACACAGTACACCAGTGTTTTACGTGGAAACCCAAATCGGGAGAAAACCAAGGATTTTTTTTTTATTATATGTCTTGAAGAATTACATTCATTCCAAGCACTGACTTCCTTTGTTTTCTAAATGCAACTGGAAGGAGGCTCCAACCTCCTAGTTTCTTAGGCTACAACCTGAGGGAAGATCCAACTCCCCAATTCTCTGGTTGAAACCAGAAGGAGGCTACAACCCCCTATGTTTCTCGACTACAACTGGAAGGTGGCTACAACCACCTATCCTTCCACCGTCAAATTGCCCTGACATATAAGTAGAATTATGGAACCACTGTCAACCTGTTACTATTGGATATATTGTTGTACAACTGTATCAACCTGTACCACTAACTTGTATCCAATCTGTACAACTTCCCTGAAATCAATATGTACCTGAACGGAAGATGTATCTACAAAAATACAACAGATACACGACCTGTAGTGTTGCAGCCCATGTATGTACATGACCTATATTTTATGAAGCCTGTGTATGTACTCACCCTAACTATTATGCAACTTGTGTATTCCTTCTATAACTAGGGTTTCCTTTCACTTGAAAACTTCTGACCCTCTTTAACTTGTTTCACATAGATCTGTAACCTGTCACTATATTAGACTGTAATTGTACCCCGTGCATGCATCCTCATATATAACCTTTACTCAAGGAAAGTATGTCTCTCTCTATTCATGTGTCATATAGGTATGCATAATCATGAACAAGTATAATATCCCTCACATGATCTTAGTCATCAACTCCTTTATGATATTTAGTCTTTCAATACATCAACTACTACACAAATACAAGCTCTCAACCCTGTGCCATAAAAACCCTTATCCATATGCCAAGAAATACAATATGTGCCTCACAAGAAGTATCAATGATGACTATACCAACACTGTATTTCTGTAGATCTGAATTATGCAGAAGATCCCATGAAGCCACTAGTCTCTCTAGGGAGAATCCTCAAATCTCCATTGACATTCCTCATGCATACATCAAAATCAAACTATTCATAGAAATAAGACATAACTTTTGAACCAATGGATGGATCTGATGTATCTGATCACTTTAGACCTTCCTGCAAGCTTGATCTTGAATCTAGAACCTCTACATCTTCATCTTCTCAAATTTCCATGGATTTATCAACATGTACTCACCCTATACACAGCCACCCCGCGTATGTATGCACCCTATACATAGACAACCCGTGTACATGTACGCACCCTATACACAGCTAGCCCATGTATGTATGCACCCTATTCACATACAACCCACATACATGTACTCACACTATACACAGACAACCCTCATATGCCTCAGAAAATAGGATTTTTTGTATTCACTGTAATTTTGAGAATTTTGTCGTCAACCCTTTGTGCTACCTCATATGTTCACCACTTCAGATGTATCCAAAAGTATTTACAATAAGATTTACATAAGAAAATAGATATACAATATGTACAAGTGTGTCTTTAATGAGTGAGCTTTGCCTCTTATTTATATCTTCATGTAGCCTTACACTTTCCTTATTTTAGGGCTTCTGCATTTAAAATAATTTCTCTTTCAAGACACTTTGACTCTTGGGGGCTTCCATAAGACTCATGAGGGTTATCCAACATCATATGGTCATAACTCTCTAACTGTGAGGAGTTATGTGATGTTCCACATACCACCGGAAATGGAATGACAAGCACTATGCATCTAGGATAGTTTCACTGACAAATTCAATGTCCTTTGTCTCATTATTCCATAATTAAGAATGGGTTCTCCCACTCTGCAAAGCGTCTTCCCGTGAGGGTTTTCACCATAAGGGGACCACTTTGGAGGTCATCCATATTTATTTCTTATCAACCATGACAATACAATAATGAGTCATATTTACATCAAACAAACTTGGGTCCATTACCCAAACCTTTGTGATACGGGGCTTTCTTCAAGGGTTGACATCAATAAAAACCAACCTTAATCAACAATCTCCCCCTTTGGCATTGATGGAAACACTCTGATGCAATACTGAAATCATATCGCTCATGCTCCCCTTGGAACCATGCCTCTTTCCTCTGTATCTAATAAATATGCTCCCCCTAGAACCATGCCTCTGTCCTTTGTATCTGATAAAACTCTCCCCCTGAAACCATGCCTCTGTCCTCTGCATCTTATAAATATCTCTCCCTTTGTCATCAATCGAAAAGGTATATTTCCATCTGGGGTTGTTCCCCTTAACTGAACTGTCCTTTTATGGTGCTTCCTCATGTACATATAAGACATATAAGATAGCATTCAAAAGGCATTCATTTTGGAGTAGAAATAACTCCAAGTCTCTGGCAAAGATATTCAAAATATTTACGTGTAAGTGGTTTTATAAAGATGTCTTCCACTTGTTCTTTTGTGCCGACATACTCAACTCTGATCTTCTTTTGTGCAACCTTCTCCCATATAAAGTGATACTTGATCGGAATGTGCTTTGTCTTGGAGTGTATTATGGGGTTATTTGAGATAATGATGGTGCTTGTATTATCACAATCGATTGGAATGGGCTCATCATACTCAACCTGTATATATATGAAAGTTTGTTTCATCCAAAGTACCTATGTACAACATGATGCTACTGCAATATACTCTGCCTTGGCTGTAGATAAAGATACTGATGATTGTTTCTTTCTTAGCCATGCTCCACTGGTGCTTCATTGGCCATCAATACAAGCTGCCCAATCTATATCTATGTAGGCAATTAGTGATATATCCTTTCCTTTTGTATACCATAATCAAAATGCTTATGTTCCTTTGAGATATCTAAAAATCCTCTTCATTGCTAAAACATGTGATTCCTTTGGTTCTGCTTGAAATCATGCCACTTGTCCAACTACTTGCATCACACCTGGTCTGGATGATGTCACATATAGTAGGCTTCCAATAATTGACCTTTATTGCCTGTGATCTGTAGACTTCAAGTCATCATTTTTGCTAAACTTGCAACTGGTTTGCATGGGAGTGATAACTAGTTTGGAATCTTCCATTCTGAACCTATTTAGCATTTCTCTTTTATACTTGGTTTCTTTGGCATATATGAAGTCCCAGAAAGAATGATAGTTCTCCAAGTACTGACATTTCAAATTCATTATGCATATCTTTTGCAAAGGTCTAGCTTAACCTGTCATAATCACTACCAAAAATAATATCATCAACATAAAATTGAACTAATAAAATATTACCTTGACTTACCTTGATGTATAAGTTGTTGTTTGCACTTCCTTCTCTGAACCCTTCCTGTCGCAGATACTTATCCAGTCTAGAGTACCTTGCTCTAGGAGCTTGTTTTAGACCATACAGGGCCTTCTTTAATTTACACATGTAATCTATGTTCTCTAACAACTGAAATCCTTCTGGTTGTTTAATGCAGACTTCTTCTTCAAGTTCCCCATTCAGAAAAGCTGATTTTACGTCCATCTGATATACTTTAACATTTTTGGAGAATGCATAATCAAAAAGAAAACAGATTGCTTCCATTCTAGCAACTGGGTCAAATGTCTCTTCAAAGTCGATTCCTTGAACTTGTGCATATCCTTTACATACCAATCTAGATTTGTTCCTTGTAACTTGACCATATTCATTCAATTTATTCTTGAAAACCCATTTTGTGCCGATCACATTCTTATTCTTTGGTCTTGGAACCAGTTTCCAAGTGTCATTTTTCTCTATTTGATCCAATTCTTCATCCATGGCCTTTTTCCAAAATTCATCCTTGTTGGCTTCCTCAAAACAGTTTGGTTCAATTGTAGATAAGAGTGCTAGGTATGTTTGTTCTGGTGAATAGATTCTTCTTCTTCTTCCTCTTCAACTTCTTTTTCATCTTCTGCTTCATTTTCGAAAGACTGTTCCGTTGATTCATTTTCTCCTTCCTTTGATTCTGGTCTGTCTGTTTCATCAATTGTTACGTTGATTCTTTCCACAACTTTGTTCAATCTTAGATTGTAACACTTGTATGCTTTCCTTGTACTTGAGTAACCAACAAGTACTCCTTTGTCCACACGAGAGTAAAACTTTCCCATTATGCCATCTTCTCTTTTGATGTATCATTTGCTTCCAAAAACTCGGAAGTGCTTCGCATTTGCTAGTCTTCTTTTCCATAGCTCGTAGGGAGTTTTGTCAGTGTTGTTTATAAGCATGACTATGTTTTGAATGTGAATTGTTGTATGCACTTCCTATGTCCAAAATATATCTGTCAATTTGGAATCCATTAGCATTGTTCGAGCCATTTCCTGTATAATTATCATTCATTATGATAATGTTCCCTTTTCTTTGAACCACTCTTTGAACCAATCTATGAATCCATGCTCTCTTCCACTATCATATATTTCTCCAAACCTTCTTGCGCAACTCTCCATAATGTTGACCCATTTATCACAATACTATCATGAAGCCTTGATTAATCTATCAAATTGTACTTTTGCTAACTGATTGCTCTGAATCTGTCTTCTCAAACTTTGCAAGATGTTCCAAGGATGGTTCTTTGGTCTATCAAAGCTATCACATAGACTCCTCCTGTCTAATATTCATATTACTTGGGAGTCTCTAAGCCGGATGGCTCAGAACAATTTCTGCTCTAATTTGTATTCATCATCATCTTCATTGGTAGATTCATCATCATCTTCATTGGTAGATTCATTATCTCTCTGAGTTATGACTTCTTTCTTTCTGTCTATGGATTCATCTTTCACTATAATGCCTGAAAGTACAATCTCCTGAACCTATTTCTTATTTACCTATCCTTCCTTTCTTTCAGTTATTTTCCAAACCTTTATGTATCTGACATCCTTCCTTTTCTCTGTATAATTTTATTCATCTTGTTTTATTGTCAATCTTGTGATCTCTGGTACTTGGTCTTTGTTCACCTGTTCTTCATGTTTTCTTATCCATACTTTTTTATATCTAATATCAATATTCTCTTTCATGGAAGTATCAATCATGATTCTACAATCACTGGCTATGTGTCCATAGTTATGACATTTGCAACACTTAATGTTACGTGGGACCACATAGGCACTTCTTGCTTGAACATTTCTTTTATAATCCTTGCAATCTGCAACCTTATGTCCAAAGTTAGTACAATAAAAACAATTACCATAAAATAAATTTGCATACCTCGGAGTGAATGATCTTCTTTGTGGCATAGTCCTTATAAAAATTTTCTTTGAATGATCATGATCATGATTGAAGCTTCTTTGTGGCTTGAACATGGATGGTCTTCTTGAAGATGTATCTTCAATAGTTTTCTTAGATTCGGGTTGACTATGATTCCTTTCTTTGAGTACTTCTACATAACTCTTTCTCTTTTCTTCATTCTTCTGTTCTAGAAACCTAGTGTTCTTCTCTTCATTCTCTATAACTGATGTGGATGTTTCTGTCTCTTCAACGCTCTTGTTGAGATTGATGATTTTACTTCTCAATGTGACAACTTTTTCTTCAAGCTTCTCAACCTCTTCTTCTTTCTTCATTATCTGAGACTTCATGACTTCTTTTGTTCTTTTCGCTTCTTCAAGGTGATTTTTTAATGTGATTTTTCTTCTTCAAGTCCTTTCTCTTCTTGACCAAACTCTTTCTCAAGCTGGTTTATGTCGTTAGTTCTTTCCTTAAGATGATCTATCAATATCTTCTCTCTCATTTCAACTTCTTCCTTCTATGCTGCTATGTTGGTTTCCAAACATTGATTTTGATACTCAATATTTTCTTCGATCTTTCTGGCTTATTCTAGTTGAGTTCTTAAGTTCTTGATGACCTATTGGGCTTCTTAAAAAATGTGAACACTTTCCTTTTGTTTCATCAGCTCTTTCTTGAGTGAATTGCTTTCCTCTCTTAGTTCATCTAAAGAACTAATCAATTCTTCTTTATGATTATCTTCCTTTTCAATTAGTTTTTATGTCTCATTTCCTTCATGGAATTCTATTTCAAGATGTCCACTTTTTTCAAAATTAAAACAAAAGAACATACCTATGGTGATTATGTACTCTTCATCTTTTTAAATCTGCCTAACATGGTGAACATAATTCTTCTTGATTTGTATCTACATCTTCTTTGACATTTTCTGAATATGTGATGGGTGAAGAATATATGTCATGTAACTTATCCTAGAGTTCTTTTGTTGATCAACATTTACCAACCTTTTCTCTTACTAGATTAGGTAATCCTTCCGAGATGAAATCCATTTCCATTTTGTTATTCTTCCTCAATTCCGTCTTGGCTATAGTCTTTTCCATTTTTGAACTATCATATCCCGTAAGAACTGATGGCTAAATATAATGTCCTTGTGCCTGTAAAAATACTTTTGTCCTTATGCTCCACATCTCATACTTAAAACCATTATGACCATTGAACGTTGGTACTGCATTCTTAGAATAATCCATGATCTCCTTCCAATGGTTAAACTGTTTCCTGAAGAAACCTACTCTGATACCAATTGTTGGATTACTTAGAGGGGGGGTGAATCAGTAATAACGTAATTATAATCATTTTTCTCCAAATAATCCAAGTGTTATATCATTGTAGAATTATTATCTAATAATGAGCAATAAGAAATGAAAAATCACACACATACACAGTACACCAGTGTTTTACGTGGAAACCCAAATCGGGAGAAAACCACAGAATGGTTTTTCTTATAGGTCTTGAAGAATTACATTCATTGGAAGTACCAAATTCCTTTGTTTTTCAGCTGCAACTAGAAGGAGACTCCAACCTTCTAGTTTCTCAGGCTACAACATTAGGGAATCTCCAACTCCCCAATTCTCTGGCTACAACCAGAAGGAGGCTACAGCCCCCTATGTTCTCTGGCTACAATCGAAAGGTGGCTACAACCACCTGTCCTTGCCCCGTCCAACCACCTGACGTATAAGTAGAATGATGGAACTACTGTCAACCTGTTACTGTGAGATATACTATTGTACAACTATATCAACCTGTACCACTAACTTGTATCCAATCTGTACAACTTCCCTGTAATCAATCTGTACCTGAACTGAGCATGTATCTACAAAAATACAAAATATACATGACCTGTAGTGTTGTCGCCTGCATATGTACGCACCCTATCTATTTTGCATCTTGGGTATGTACACGCCCTAACTATTATGCATCCTACGTATGCCTTCTAGAACTAGAGTTTCCTTTCACTTAAGAACTTCTGAACCTCTGTAACTTCTTTCACATAGATATGTAACATGTCATTGTATCAGACTGTAACTGTACCCTGTGCATGCATCCTCATATATAAACTTTACTAAAGGAAAGTATGTCTCTCTCTAATCATGTGTCATATAGGTATGTGTAATCATGAACAAGTATAATATCCCTCACATGGTCTTAGTCATCAAGCCCTTTCTGATATTCAATCTCTCAGTACATCAACTACTACACAAATGCAAGCTCTCAACCATGTATCATAAAAACCCTTAGCCATATGCCAAGAAATACAAGATGTGCCTCACAAGAAGTATCAATGATGAATATACCATCACTGTATTTCTGTAGATCTGACTTATGCAGAAGATCCCATGAAGCCACTAATCTCTCTAGGGAGAATCCTCAAATATCCATTGCCATTCCTCATGCATACATAAAAATCAAACTATTCATAGAAATAAGACATACCTTTTGAACCAATGGATGGATCTGATGTATGTGATCACTTTAGACCTTCCTGGGAGCTTGATCTCAGAATATAGAACCTCTGCATCTTCATCTTCTCAAGTTTCCATGGCTTTATCAACATGTACTCACCCTATACACAACCATCCCGTGTACGTACACACCTTATACATAGACAACCTACATACATGTACGCACCCTATACACATCGAACCCATGTATGTACACACCCTATTCACAGACAACCCCTGTACATGTACTCACCCTATACAAAGACAGCCTACGTACGCCTCAAAAAATGGTTTTTTTTGTATTCATTGTAATTATGAGAATTTCGCCATCAACCCTTCATGCTACCTCAAACGTTTGCCACTTCAGATGTATCCACAAGTATTTAAAATAAGATTTACACATGAAAATAGATACAATATGTACAAGTGTCTCTTTAATGAGTGAGTTTTGCCTCTTATTTATATCTTCATGTAGCCTTACACTTTCCTTATTTTAGGGCTTCTCCATTTAAAATAATTTCTTTTGCAAGACACTTTGACTCTTGGGGGCTTCTATAAGACTCATGAGGGTTCTCCAACTTCATGTGGTCATAAATATCTAACCGTGAGGAGTTATGTGACGTTACACATAGCCTCAGAAATGGCATGACAAAAAATATGCATCTAGGATAGTTTCACTGAAAAATTCAATGTCCTTCATCTCATTATTCCACAATTAAGGATGGGTTCTCACACTCCACAAAGCGTCTTCCCGTGAGGACTTTAACCATAAGGGGACCACTTTGGAGTTCATTCATCTTTACTTCTTATCAACCATGAAAAGACAATAATGAGTCATATTTACATCAATCAAACTTGGGTCCATTACACAAACCTTTGTGCTACGGGGATTTCTTCAAGGGTTGACATCAATGAAAACCAACCTTAATCAATAGTTCTGATTCTATAAGGTGTCTTAAACACTAGGGAATCTCCTGGCACCAAATCAATAGAGAAATCAATGTCTCTTTTTGGTGGTAGTCTTGGAATTTCTCTAAAAGCATCTTCAAAATCCCTCAAAACTATAAGATAAATCAATTTAATATAAAATAAATGTAAAATTGACTTAAAAAATAACATGAAAACTAGTGTGCATGCCATAACATTTCAATAGTAAACCATATTTCCATTAATTCCTAGGTGGAGGGAAGCCTAACATTAGTGCAAGTACTGAAGATGTCACTCTGTCACATTAAATACCCCTTGGAGGAGTTGCATTCAACATAAGAATATTAATGTCCCTAGAATCCCTCATTGGTTTTCCTTCAATCCCAAGGGTTAAAATTGAGAGATTAAAATTAAAAAAAAAAAAAGATTAAATAAACGTATTTGTCATCAATTATGATAAGTTGATAAGTCAATGAGGATATTTACCATGTGATTTTGAAGTTAAATACCTTATGACTTTTTTTTTTCCATGACATCCAATCCAACATAAATTTGCACTCAATTATACTAAATCCATAGAATGGCCTTGTAATATCTCACACGAAACTCCCATCTATTCATACAATGTAGGTGGGACAAAAATCCATCTCAGTCGACTTGTTAAAAGGCAGTAGCAATGTAGAATGAATTGTTGTCCCACCTACATTGTATGCAACTTTACTTGTAAATGCAACTATTAGACCCTTTGGTTTCAAAGGATCACTTGTACTGCATTCATCATAGATTCGTATCAACATCTGGGACAAAATTTTTATTATGAATGTTTTGTATGTTCCTTCCTCCCCTGTAAGAAACATGTGAATGGGTGTGTGTATGTCCCTTCGTTTTTTCATGGTAATGTCCTTGAAATTTTCTTTTTGTTCTTTGTTTGGTAATCTCGTGGTTCTATAATATTCTTTTTTGTCAAGTACAGTTGGATGTTTTGTCACTTGAAAGCCAAGATTCATACTTCTTTCCATTTTAGATTGTTGATGGCATTGAAGATCTGCTTCTAAGTCATGATTTTCACATCCAGGTCTAACTGTTTTAAGTTCATAACATTTATCATCACTGTTTGCAAGACTATCAAGTTGTTCAAGTGAAGTTTCTAAATCAGCCCATGTTGGGTTGATGTTGTATGCAAACTTAGATTCATTGGTTTGTATTGCATTATGATAGAAAACATATGCATCTTCCCATGTAGTGAAACCATGTTTAAATGTGTCTTCCCTTTCTTCAAATCGAATGTATAGAAAAATATTCTCACGATAAAAGTTATCATAGTCAATATGTTTATTGTATTTGACAAGCTGTATTATGTTCCATTTCTTCCTTTTTGATATGTGTTGATCATTCTTCTTGTAATTAGATACAAAATCTGCAAGAAAGATATGCATAAGACGAGATGGATGTTCAATGTAGTAATCAATAATTGAGTGGCACATCACATCCTTCAAATTATCAGGTTCTTGTTTTAGTAGGATTGGTGGCTTAATCATAAATTTACGTTCACTAGGAAGAGAGGTGTTTATGAAAATACACTCCCTTGAACTCAAATTCAATGGAAGGGAAAGAGCGATATGAACAACTTGTTGAGCTGACATTTGTTGAAGTTTAAGCAATGTATTGCCAAGTGTACGTATCATTTTCCTGGAATCAATTCGACTTGTTTCATGTTCTCTCTGAATTTTATTAAATGCACTTATCATGTATTTGTCAACTTTTGTCATGCATGAGGAGCAATAAAATTTCACAACATATGCATTGAGAACATATTGTGCATCTGTATTTCCATTCCACATATTTGGCATGTGCTTGGCAAAGCTATTGTTCAACATATGTGATGGTTTTCATTTTAGCAACATTGTTGGTTTCATCATTGTAGATTGTAATAGTTGAATGTACTCATCTTCTGTTATGCCTATGTGCATTAAAACGTTGTCAAAGCTCGTCAAGTTTGCATAGTCTATTTTCTCTAGAAATCTGAACAGGGATTTTGATTTCTCAACAAGAACATCATTGAATAAGCTTAGAGGTTCAATGTGTTAGGGACCTAACCTCCCTAACTCCTCATGTAGGTAGAATAACATATTTTCCATGTAATAAAGGACAATATTAATAACGCCTAGTAATAAGGAAGAATAAGTAAAATGTAAGAAGACCTAATATAAGCTTTAGCTTCTAGAAGATCTTCCTCTAGATTGTTCTTGTGGTAGATATATTTCGTATAAGTAGGAGTCGAGGGCATGAGAAGTTTTGTCTGGAGAATTTTTGTAATAGAGCTCTTCTCTACTGGAGGTTTCCCCCTTGAAGAGGCAAGTGAACATTGTTTCCTATCAATAAAGGTATTTTTTTGGTTTTGTGGTTCCATATGATTTGTTGTTCAACTGCTATTCACTGCAGTATTTCCTTTTTTATTATCTGAAGAGTTTCTCTTTTTGATATTATAATATATCTGATACCTAACAAGTTGTATCAAAGCAATTTCCTTAGCAGAAATTGCAGATAATTTCCTTTTTTTCAGGGTAGAGTTGTATTACGACGTCTTAAAGCTAAAGTGATATGTCGTTCAACGCATAAATCCACAATTGAGGAAGCATACACACAGGAACTAAAAGTGGTACTCAAGCACACATTGTTTGCTACCATTGTAGCCCATGTTGGTACCCCTTTGACTGGTAGTGCATAAAACAACACTTGTATACAAGATGGCCTAGATATCATGAAGCCCTCTGTAGATAAATCGATCATCTGCCTGACTTCTATAGTGCCAACGAGAAAAAAACTAAAGAATATACTCTCTGATACCTGGGAAAATGGATAGTACAACTAAGGATACACTCTAACTTCCTTAAATCTAGGTTGGCAACATAAATGTTGCATTTCAGATACATTGTATTTAT
Organism: Picea engelmannii; assembly: GCA_009831015.1. Lineage (NCBI taxonomy): Eukaryota > Viridiplantae > Streptophyta > Pinopsida > Pinales > Pinaceae > Picea > Picea engelmannii. The sequence goes on along the minus strand of ML789866.1, from coordinate 222,089 downwards.
TGAGTGGTGAGATGACTAATAATGCAATTATTAATTTTGAGATTGAAATAAAATGATATAGACCAACACAAAATATGTTTACCATATGTCTTAACAAATTCATCTTCACATAATGTTACTAGGTATACAAAACTAAACGCACATTAATGTATACAAATTCGACTTGGCATAATATAACATAATGTCTTTTTTACTTTGTCTTACCTGTCAATTCATTAATTTACTTAAAAATTTTGATTTGCCTATTTGAAAATATATATTAATATGAACTAAATTCCTAAAATTATATAGAAACATATAATTGACACTCTCACATAGAGAGAGAAAATGTATTTTTTAGAAGTGGAATATGGAAAAGTTGTCAATTTTTTATGGAAAAATATAATATAGTTACATTTCCACATTAATAATATATATATAGAGAGAAGTGGAATATGGAAAAGTTTTCATTCTTTGGAAAAATATAATATAATTCCATTTCCACATTAATAATTTATATATATAATTTTTTATACTTATATATAATTATCTAAAAATTAATTAAGTAATTTTAGTTTATATAATTTTAATTATATATATATAGATAATAATAATAATAATAATTTTATAATTATAATTAATAATTCTTTAATTAGTTAGTATCTTAATATGAAGTGTTATATTCAATAAAATTTCAAGTTCAAACAACAATATTTCATTGCAAGTGATTAAGATTAGTTTATTATTTTTAAATATTTTATAAAATAAATAGTTTGAATGATATTTTTTTTATTGAATTGATGCATATATAAATTTTAAAACATATACCAATTGATTATAATTCATACCAATATAGATTATAACTCATATACATAGATTATAATTTATATATAAAAAATAATTCAAAATAAAATAAAATAAATATTTTTGATTATTTATAATAATTTATTAGTTATTATTTAAATGTATAAAAATAAATAAATTGGTAAAAGAAATTAAAATCTATATAATATTTATATTTATAAAATTCACATTAAAACTACCCCTGTAAGGTCAATCAGCTCTGCAACTAGGGTTTAGAGCCTCCCCGCAGCCTTGATCTGTGAAACCACAACTATTTTCCCATTGGGGCTCATGAATCGCAAGGAGGGGGAGTCGTCGGATGCCTCCTACAGCCAAGTCACGAAAAATGGCAATCCTACAGAAGGGGCGAAGCGACCAACCTTTGAGCCGCCACCAGACCTACGCGCGAAGCTCCTGGTGGAAGGAACCTTCAAATACCGAGAAATGGATATAGATCCAGGGAAAGAGACTGTCCCTGCCCATGCATCAACTCCATGGATGACGGGTAAATGTATCCCACAAGATCCACAGGCCCCGAAATATGTTATCAGCTCACCACGTATTGAAGAGCAAAAGAAATACATGAGGGACTACGCCCTGGTAGGCAAATTCCTAGGGCTCTGGCCTTCTGAGCGAGATCTGATCAAATGGATACAATACTGGTGGAAACCGAGAGGGAATTATGACTTACAACTGGGTTCTAAGGGTTTCTTCACTATTATCTTCCACAACCTGGAGGATCGCAATCGCATCTTTGATGGGGGGGCATATTTCTACAACTCGGCAGGACTCTTTTGAAGATTCTAGATCAAGAAGTTCATCCTTGAGAAGGAAGACTTTGCCCATGCACCGGTCTGGATTAGATTATACTCCTTGCCCCAGGAGTTCTAGATGGAAGAGGTCTTGGATGACATTGGTAACACCATAGGCATTTATGCCAAATCCTGAGAGGCCACTAAGCAGCGGTGCTATACTTCTTATGCGTGAATCTATGTGTACTTGAACATAGCCAAGCCACTCCCAGGATCCATTACGCTGGAATATCATGATGAGGACTGGTTTCAAACCATCGACTACGAGCATATCCCATTCTGGTGTAGAAAATGCCATGAACATGGTCGCCTCTTCAGAGAATGCCCACTCAACACGGTTCAAAAAGAAGGGAACCCAGAAAATGACAAGGACAAGGACGACTTTCTACAACCAGCAGGGAAAATGCATCAAGGAGGAAGGAAACAACTGGCTCAGGTAAGAAAAGATCCCTCAACTAATAATAAGTTTGCAATCTTGCAAAATGACGCAGGCGATGACTTTCCTCCACTGCTCCAATTCACCCGCTCTCAGGATCGATCAAAATCCCCTTCTGAGTCGAAGTGGCTCTTTAGATCCCCTGCTGGAATCCTCTGCTCAAATACCTGATCCACAGGTCCTTTCTTCTTCCCTCATGGCCTCTGCATGAACCGTGAACAATTTTCTCGACATTATATTTCAGGGTTCAGGATTTCCTAATGCCCGAGTTCGAGAGTCTCTACTCGCTTGAACTCCTGACTACTGATTCTCTGATGCATTCTTTTCTCCACGCGCTAGCCCTCCTGGCTCAATTTCCACCTTATGACCACTGCCTCTACGACCGTGGCCTTACCTCCCTTCGCGGCTACTCTGATCGAGGTTTCGTCATTTGCAATGTCAAAACACATGCATCCTTAGAATTCTTGATCTTCTGATCCCCGATATGCTCCTAGTGCATTAGCTCTCTAGGCCAAGCTCGTGGTCCATACGACCTCTCCTCGCGACTGCAGTCTTATCTCTTATTGGGACTTCGGGGTTTTCAATTACCACGATGTGCCTGTCCACAGGACTTGCGATCCTTCGAATCCCGACGCGCCTTCCTTGTCTGCTCTAGCCCCTCCTGGCTATACTATGGTCCATGTGACCACTTACCATATGACCACAACCATATAGCTTCCCATCGGGCTTTCTAGGTTTACGATGTCAATATGCATGCACCCTTTGGACTTGCGATTCTCCGATCCCCGATTCTCCGATGGCTTACTGTCATTGACCTGTCAGCGGTCCTTTCACTCGTCGTGAAAATCTGCCACCTGTCCTTCTCTCCGACTCCTATGTGGCCCACATGCTCCTATGCCTTATCGAGAAATCACGTTTCACGATTCTGAAATGCACAAAGCCTTTTCTCTCGGGATCTCCGATGTTGGAATGACGAGTCTTGGGGGGGAATTAGAAGCCTTTTTGGGTTTGTGCATGGAAGGTGGGGGGGTTGATAATAGTTTTGTATCGTAAGTACCAACATTGACATTAGGGAGGAGGGGTAGTTCTAGTGATAGGGTTAGGAGTCTTGTGTGTGCGGTGGAGGGTGGGCGTGCCTTGGAGACTTAAATCGAGGCAAGTGGGGAAGGTAAGGGGGGTCTGGGAGTTATGTCACATGGAGCTTTAGATGGTGGAAGTTGTAGGCTAGGGTCTGTCTGTAAGGATCATGTGAATTTTGAAGGGAGTTTAGAGTCTAATGGAGGATTGGATAGAGAAATAGATATTAGTCATTTATCTGTGGATTCTTCTTGTATTTTTCTGAAGGATAGATATAAGCATAGGGTATGGTCTGCACAGGTTGTAGAGGATTTAGGCAATGGAATTGAGTCTGTGGGAGATCTGTTTTCTTTGCATACACTCTCCAAGATCAATGAAACTATAGTTAATTTCATCTTATCCTACAAGGATATTCTGACCAATTCACCATTGTCAATTTTTGCTAGGGGGAATCTTTACCTATGCATAATGGTAAGAACAATTTAGTTGAGAGTATAAAGGAGAGAAAGTCTATCAGCTTGAAGGTGGAGGATTCTTCGGTGAAAGGATATGTTAATGGGGGGTTGGAGAAGGAATTCTCTTCTATAAAGATGAGGAGTGCAAGAAGGTTTGGGAGTGAAAAGGAGCTTGGTGTTACTATTGGAATTATTTTGAATGAGGGTCTGAGGGCGCTTAGAGCACAAAAATCCCTGGAAAGAGTTAAAAAATGATAGTGGCCTCCCTTAATGTTAGAGGGGAGGGGGGGGTTTCAAATTGTTTGCCTCTAAAAAGGTTTTTATATATAATCAAACAAAATGTGTTGTTTGTACAAGAAATAATGGTCTGTGTTTCAAAAGCCAGAGAATTGTTTGTTAAGTTGTTGCCTAATTGGTTCTTTTGTGGAGTTGAATCTGTTGGAATCTTAGGGGGGTTGTTATCAACATGGAATCCAAGGAAAGTTGATCTTAATTATTTCTTAACCTCTGCAGGGATTCTGCTGGAAGGATATGTAAAATATCTGGATAGACGCATGAAGTTGATTAATTTCTATGGGTCATATTCAGATAAAGAGGCTTACTGGGAAGCCATAAAAAATGATGGGATATTAAAGGAACCTAACCTGGTGTTGGGGGGTGATCTAAATTTTAATACTTCTTGCAGGGAAGTGTGGGGGGGGGACATGCCAGAGCAGATCCCTTACACCCTTTCTTCAGTCAATTGACCCAAGTTGAAGTGGTGGTGGATGTGGATCATATTAAATTAATTCCTACGTGGAGGAATGAGAGAGGTGGTCAATATTGTATAGCTAAGCGATTGGATCACTTTATGATTTCATAAGATCTTTCACAGGTAGGTATGAGATACAAATTGAAGGTTCACAACATAAAAATCTCTGATCATATGCCTATGATCCTTTATTTAGAACCAGAGTGTAGAAAAGTAAGATACCCCTTTAAATGTAACCCTATATGGCTAGAAGATCCAGAGTTCGATAATATGATCCGAACTAATTGGGTAGGATTGGCTGGAATGGATTCTATAAGTCCCATGGAGTGTATGGTAAAAAAACTAAAGGTTCTTAATGAATGGATGTTTAGTTGGGAGAAAAAGAAAAAGAGTGAGGTAAAGGAAGAATTGGAAAAGATAGAACTTGAACTTGATGTTTTATATACTAATCTTCTTGGAGGACCTAAGAAGGAGGCTGACAGAGTGCTTTTTTCATAAAACAAGCAGAGGAAATCGATACTTTTGAGATAGGAAGAGGATACATGGAGGCAGAAGAGTAGAATTAATTGGTTGGCTTCTAGGGATAGGAATACCAAGTTTTTCCATGCATTTGCAAATTCTAGGAAACATGTTAACACTATCTGGGGGATCACTAAAGAGGATGGTAATGTGATTACCAATGATCAAGGATTACAAGTGGAAGTTGTTAACTTTTTTCAGCAATTGTACAAGGCACATTCTTATCTGGATATAACTGACCAACTAGCAGTATTAAAGAATTTTCCAAGAATGTTTTAAGAGGAAGAAAACTGTAGAATGTTTGAGCCAGTAACCTCTGCTGAACTTCTATCAACACTTAAAAGTTTTAAAGCATCAAAGAGTCATAGTCTTGATGGATGGACTGTGGCATTTTTTTGTCTTTTTTTTTATGTAGTGGGTGTTGAGTTATTGGAGATGGTGGAGGAGTCAAGATTGAGAGGAAGGGTGAGTAGAGAATTGAATGATACTTTCATTACACTCATTCCTAAAAAGGATAATCTTAGTTCTTTTGGTGATTTCAGACCTGTAGCCTTATGTAATTTGGCTTATAAGATAATTACTAAAATATTTCCAAAAGAATTAAATATATTATGTCCTTTGGTATATCTAAACAACAATTTGGATTTCTAGAGGGAAGGCAAATTATTGATGCTATTGGGATTGTACATGAATCCTTACATAATATTAAGACGAAAAATCAGAAAGCTTTGGTGCTAAAACTAGACCTGATAAAGGCTTATGACAGAGTGGATTGGGGGTTTTTAAGGCTTGTGATGTTACAGGTGGGTTTGAGTCTTGAAGTTATTGATTGGATTATGGGATGTGTGACCTCAAAAAAATATGCAATACTGATAAATGGTAAGCCTACAAATTTTATAAAAATTTCAAGGGGATTAAGGCAAGGGTGTCTTATGTCACCCTTACTATTTTTGCTAGTGGCTAAAGGCTTAAGTAGATCTATTAAAGAGAAGGTAAGAGAGAAGAAAATAGAAGGTGTATTGGTTTCTAGAGGCATTTACATTACACATTTGATGTTTATTGATGATGTTATTTTATTTGGTAATGGTAAGATTGTTGAATGGGATATATTGAAAGGAATACTAGATTTGTTTTGCAAAGAAACTGGATTGGCCTTTAGTCCACAAAAATCTTCTTTCTTAGAAGATGGTTGGGTGGAAGAGGATTTGGCCCTACTGAAAGAGATTTTTCTATTTGATGTGAAACCAATATAAGAGGAATTTAAATATCTTGGTTGTTTTCTGAAACCAAATTGCTATAATAGGATGGACTGGAACTGGCTGGTGAAAAAGTTTGAGAAAAGGATTGCTAATTGGAGTCATAGATGGTTGAGTTTAAGGGGAAGACTAACTCTTGTCAAAGATGTTTTGGAAAGTATACCTATTTATTGGCTGTCACTAGCTAAAATACCTAAAATTATTTTAAATATTATTAGAATAAGGATGTTTAGTTTCTTATGGATTGGGAAAAATATAAAAGAAGAGATCCATTTGGTAAGCTGAAAACAACTAACAAAGCCTAAAAAGATGGGTGGGTGGGGCATTAAGAATATTTTCTCCTATGGGAAAGCCTTAGCAACAAAGAGCTTATGGAGGTGTCTTATGTCTCAAGCACTATGGCATGAGGTGTTACTTAAAAAATATCTCAAGAAGAAATCCATTGTAGATTGATTGAGAGAAGGTAGGAAAAATTGGGTTGGTATTTCAAACATTTGGAGACAACTGACCTCATCATTGCCCATCATTACTGAATGGTTGGATTGGAAACCTGAAAATGGGAAATACATCAGGATTGGAGTTGATCTATTGATAGGATATCAAAATTATTATAATTTATCTAGGGATCTTGTACTAGATTTGAAGGCTCTAGGTATTGAATTTTTGTCTCAGGCAGGGTACCAGTAGGTGGAGAATTCAAGGTTTCCTAGATGGAAATTGGCAGAGGATTTAGGATTGGAGGGAAAACTTATGGATGAATGGAATAATTATGTAAAAGGACTTTTAGGCTTTGGCTTTGAGTTGAACAATGATAAAGATCTTTTGATATGGTTCTGGGACACTAAACTTTGACAGGTCACATCAAAACAAGCTTATGATGTTCAGATAGAGTGAACTATAGGAGATGCTTTATTTTTTTGGTACAATGAGATTTGGGATTGGTTGTTACCTTGAAAAATAAAACTCTTTGCGTGGCTCTTACTTGAAAAAAAAATATTTACTTGGGAAAACTTATCTAATAGAGGTTTTGAGGGACCTAGCAGATGTGTGTTATGTGGGATAAATGAGGAGAATACAAATCATCTTTTCGTGGAATGTAGGTTCACTAAGGATATTTGGTTTATAGTACTAAAGGAGCTAAGACTTGAGAGAAGATGGGAAGGAGAGAAGATTGGGAATTGTTTTGAAAACTGGTTAAAGAAGAAGGAAAATTGGAAAGATCTACCTGGTTATTTATGTTGGGAAGTGTGGAAACATAGAAATATGGTTATATTTGAAGGAAGGACAATTAATAGAGACAAATTCTGCAATAGTATTATACAGGATCTGGACGAAACAAAAGTTTCAATTTTCACTAAGGTTGATAGGATAGATAGGCCTCATATTCTAAATTGGGATCTGGCTGTGGGATTTTTTGATGGGGCATCTCAATAAATGGGTGAAAAGTGTGGGGCTAAAGCAATATTAAAATTCCCAGAGAAGGGAACTTATATGATTATGATGAACTGTGGAAGGGGGACTAATAGCAGGAGTGAACCGTGGGAGGGGGACTTTATTTTTCTTCTTATACAAAGGTAACATAGTTACAATTGGTTGGTTATTCAAAGGTCATGATAGATTGGTTTTCTAATCTAAATGATTTAAAGGTGATTTCTCTTGTTCCCTAGATGAACATAATTAGAAAGCTGAGTGGGAGCTTTACTCATCTAAAGGCTCAACATATTTACAGAACCTTCAATTTGGAAGTTGATCAGTGATCGAAGGCATCATTATTACTTGAAGAATATGGTATTCACTATGCAATGATATCTGAAGGAGAATCAGAAAATTATGAAAGACTGTTAATCAATTAATGGTGCAACAAAATTAAGGAAAAGATGTGGATCTTATATGTTGTTGTTTTTTTTGAAAATATTATTTTTGTTGGATATTTATACACTAAAAACTAAATGATTATAACACTACTGATGAATATGTAAAAGAACAGTTTGAATATGCTTCAGGATCCGTGGAGAAATTCTGAACTATTTTGATAAGGATTGTAATAAACCTATTATATTATCTAATATAAGGTTTTTTTCTTTTTTGAAAAACAATATAAAAAATATCAATAATAACATCTAAAATGGAAACAATTGAGAAAACATTGAATAAATAAAAATGTCTTACATAATTATGAGACATAATATATTGTGTGTAAGTAGATAGAGATATATTTAAAGTTATAATTTTGATTATTATTAAGATATTTATATTTATATTTATATTGTGATAATGTGTGTGGGGATATTTTTATTTTCATTTATATTTATATTTGGTTAACATAAATTATTATTATTATTTGTTATAAGTATTACATATTTTTATTTTATGAAAAACTTATCTTTCACATGAATTTTGAAACATTAGCCTTAATTAGTAAGACATTAAAAGTTAATTGACAAAAGTAAATTGAAAACTCTTTTAATAAACAAAAATTGGGATTAAAATGTAAAATCTTAATCAATGATAAGATTTAAGACTAAGATAGACCTATAGTGATATTTGTTTTTGTGCATTTTTATAAATTGCTTATTCATATAATAACCAAATCATAATGTTGTAAATATCATTAGGTTAACTAAAATGGACCTATACTAGTGTTTATTTTTGTGCATTTTTATAAATTGTTTATTCATATAGTAACCATATCATAATGTTGTGAATATCATTAGGTTAACTAAAATGGACCTATACTAGTATTTATTTTTGTGCAATTTTATAAATTCTTTATTCAAATAATAACCATGTCACATCATGATGTTTTGAATATCATTAGGTATTTTGCAAATCATGAGATAATGAGATATTTGTATGTCATTATTTATTTTTGTGCAATTTTATAAATTCTTTATTCAAATAATAACCATGTCACATCATGATGTTTTGAATATCATTAGGTATTTTGCAAATCATGAGATAATGAGATATTTGTATGTCATTTGTTTCATTGTTAAAAAGACACAATCAAATATAAGGGAAAATGACATATTTTAAATAGTTCTTAAACAATATATCACAAAACTTGAATTAATGTACTAGTTTGGTTTGGCATTATCAAGTGAATTGTTTAAGTATGCCAATTAACGTAGCAATAATGTAAAATCAACAATGGGTAAAATCTAGCAATAATGTAACTTAATAATGAAATTGCAAATTTATTATTGGACATTAGATTCAATACCTTGTGTATGCAATGAAATGGTCATCTAAAAATGGTTATTGTTCATATTTTTCATTTGATCATAGATATTCATGCATGCACATATATGAATTCAAATTTATGAACAAAGATGATTTTTACTACAATATCCTCATAAACATTAATAAGTCAACCATGTAATAGCTTATACTCTAACCATAAATTGAGTGTATGCTATTAATCTAAGATCCAAACCAAGGAGAAAATACCATACATACATAAAAAAAAATTGCATTAAGGGCATACTATAGTTTCAACTATTAATAATGGGGAATCCTTAGAATTAAGTGAGTCTTTACTATAAGATAAATCAATGTAATAGAAAATAAATGTAAAATTGACATATAAAATAACATGAAAATCAGTGTGCATTCCATAACATTTCAATAGTAAACTATACTTCCATTAATTCCTAGGTGGGGAAAAGCCTGGCATTAATGCAAGTATTGAAGATGCCACTCTATCACATTAAATACCCCTTGGAGGAGTTGCATTCAACATAATAATACGAGTGTGCACCATTGTCGGGGAGGATTTTGAATCTTTTCCACACCCTAATTGACAATTTCGGAAAATCTCTTTCCCAAATCCTTCACCCCGAGCTTGCTTGGAGACTCCACTCCAAGAACCTACCCATTTTGATTTGAAAAACCTTCATCAAAGTTTGTCCAGTGACTCCACCTTTCCTGAATCCACCTTTCCCTTGCTTCCCCTTTTCGCCCTTTTATAAGCCTTTCTCTCCCCTGGAGACTCCTTTGAGGTGTTCTTCTAGTTGATGGGACTATGGCACCTTGGAATCAACCAAAACATATCCATTTCTCATGGAATGAATTTTTGCATATGAAAAGGGAAAGAGATTCTAGTGAAGCCATTGAAGAGTCTAACTTGTAGCATTCCTAAGGGAAATTTCTTCTGCCCACTTTGTAAAGTATTCAGTAGTTGTTAATTCAATGAATGTTTGACGAGCGTTGGAAGGTGGTGAAATTGGCCCAATAAATTCTATGTCCCATCTTGCGAAAGGGACTTATATTTCAATAGGCCTAAGAGGTAAGGAATCTAAATTTTTCTTCCCAGTGAAGCGTTGGCAAGATTCGCATTTTCGAACCAATAAATGGGCATCTTGGTGGAGTGAAGGAAAAAAGTAACCTGCATGTAAAAAATTTGATGCAGTGGTTTTGATTGAAAAGTGACCTCCACAAACCCCTGAATGGCATTGTTCAAGTCTCATTTGAGATTGACTAGGATTCAAGCATCATGAAAAAACCCCATCAAGGTTTCTTCGATAAAGGATTTGGTCTTGTAAAACATAACGAACAAATTGTAAATGAAGTGTTCATTTGGATTTAGTATCCATGTCTAGTGGGAAAACACCATTCATGAGAAAATACACGACAGGTCCATACCATGGTTGTGATGCCAACTCAGTTTCACTAACCAGTTCTTTGAAAGAAATCAAGTCATCTACTTGAGGTCGTTCAACTATGACAAGGGCGTGGGATTGGGTTAGAAATTCATCCAGCCTTGTCCCCCTTATGGTTTTCATCGGTTTAATGTCCAATTCATATTGCATGATCCATGTGGACTACTTACTTTGTCTTTCAGTTTGACTCAAGGTAGTGACAAAGAGAGATGTAGGCACAAACACCTGAACTTTGTGGCCTTGGATGTAATGTTGAAGTTGATCCAGGGATTTATATAAAGAATAACCATGTTTCTCCAGTGGAGAATAGTTCATTTGGTGTGTCTTCAAATTGTGGCTTACGAAGAAGATTGGTTTAAGATTTTCCTCGTGATCCTTTTTCAATAAGATTGTAGAAATTGTCTCCTCTGATGAATTAGTGTAAATGACAAAGTCCTTAGAGTGATTAGGACTGATTAATAGAGGGGAAGAATCAATAGCTTACTTAATGGACTCAAAATATGGATGGTGGGGGGGTACCATTTTGATCCAGGTGCATATCGGTGACCACCCACCTTTTCCAAATGGCTCAAAACAGTTTTCTGGCCATTTTGGCAATTTACTATTTTTAGCAAGTTTTAACTTCCGGGGCCATTTTGAGGGTCCAAATGAAGGTTTTTTCAATATATATGTTCTCAATGATATCTGAAGGCATACTTGAGCCACCAAAATGAATCTCCTCGACAATACCTTTCCAATGAGCTATCACATGCCTAAAACGGAGATCGTATGTAAAAGTTACAACCCCAGGAAGTTGATGTACTCACTTACCCAAACGGGGCCCACATGACTTTTGGTGATTCATCTCCTAGGGTTAGGTTTTTGGACGTCCAAGACTTTTGGCATTCTTGTTTATTGTAAAAGGGCCTTCAGAGCCTCATTGTAACCATCTTCTTGCGAATGCGAGTAGCCGTCACATCTCTTCTCAGAGATAAGCTGCCACCATTCTAGCGAGTCTTTCACTCTATATTTTTACAGTCTCTGTACATTTTTTTCATTAATAAAAATCGTGTATTACTGTATCTCTGTGTTTATGCTTGCATCTCTGATATATTTCTATTATATTACTGGATATACGTGATATCTCTGTGCATTTCTTTATTATATCTCCACTCTCATTTCGTGTCGAAAATAATCCGGATCACATTTGAACCAAATGTCCTTCTTCATAAGTTGATTTAGAGGTTTGACAACTTGAGAAAAATCAAGAATGAAGCGTCTCAGGAAGTTTATCTTTCCAAAGAAATATTGTGTTTTTTTTATTAGTAGGTAAGGGAAGCTTTTTTATTTCTACCACTCTCTTAGGATCAACTTTGACACCTTCTCGAGAGATTATGTGACCCATAATGTTTCCCTCCATAACACCAAAAATGGTCTTCTTATGATTTAAAGATATGCCAAACTTACAGCATCTATGAAGAACATGCCTGAGGTGATCAAAATGACTACTTCGTTGTTTGGAAAAGACTGTGAGGTCATCTAAGTAGAAAACGATCATCTTACGCAATAATCCTTTGAAAGCAATGGCCATGGCACGTTGAAAGGTGTTCCTGACATTAATCAAGCCAAAAGGCATATTGTTATATGCATATGTGCCCCAATGGGTAGTGAAGGTGGTTTTGTGACTATTAGAAGTCTTGAGGGATATCTGATTGTAACCTGAGAAACCATCTAAAAGGGTAATCATTTGAGCCCCGAAGACTTGTTGGAGAATATATTCCATTGTTGGTATGGGGTATTGCTATTTTAGGGACACCCTATTCAAATGTCGAAAGTTGACACAAAAAAAAATGTCACTAGTTTTCTTCCTAATGGGAACCAAATTAGATACCCATTGTGAGTAACGGACATGGTATATGACCCAAGATGCTTCCATCTTGTCTAATTCATACTTAATTTTTTCATTCTAAATTAGGTTTCTTCTTTCTTTGTATATGCCTATAAGCTTTTGAATCAGGGATTATGGGTATGCATGGACTATCTCCTACATATCGAAAACCTTGGGATCTTCGTAGGACTAGGCAAAAACATCCTTGAACTCTATCAAGATTTTAGTGAATTGAGTGATCTCAGAAGGAGAACATTGTGATACTATATAAACTAGTTTTGGATCTTTCTCAGTTCACAGGTTTATAGGGATGGTTTCTTGCACCTTCCTAACAGATTCACTATCAATATTAGGTGAAAAGGTAGTGGCATCATTGGAATTAAACATGGATTCCAGTATGGACAAACCAGGGGGGGGTTTATTTTTCTTCAATTGGATTATGTCCATGGTTTCCTCTTTCAACTCATGAATGATATGTAAATCTTTGAATTCCTCATTGTTTTGAAGGAACCTATAGATTTTCTCATTAGTATCAAAAATTTTTGAAGAGTCAACGTTATTAGGTAACGCAGGTCTATGTAAAATTTGGACTTTTATATCTTCAATCGACCTTATGAAATCCGAAGTGAAGCATGAACCAACCAAGGAAAAAATATTAGCTACATGGTTTGCAGCCCTAGGTATGGCTTGAATGTTGAAAGATAAGAACTTCTCAATAAGTTCCTTAGCCTTTCAGTGGTATTGTTTGAGGCGTGGATTATGAACTTCATATTTATCTCTGATTTAATTCACAACCAACTCAGAATCCCCACTCACCAACAAATGGTGAATTCCTAATTTTAAGGCCTTTTGGAGGACTTGAACTAACGCATAATATTCAACCATATTATTATTTTTAGGGAATTCTAATCGAAAATAGAAATGGATTTCATTCCCCTTGGGATCACACAAAAGGACCCTAGCCCCAGATTTGTGCTTGGATTTAGTACTCACAAAATCCATGCTCCACACCATTTCTTCCAACTCATAAGGAGAGATAGGTGCATCTTCCTCAGATAACATAGTATACGTACCCATCACCGTGTCTTGAAAAGACACATGTTTTGTGTTGTAGGAAGCAGGTAAAACCTGCTCTCGTTATTTTGGTTCCCTCCTAATGACAACTTCATCACCTTTATGAGGAAAGGCGAAGTGGGTTCCTTCCATGAAGTAACAACCCTTTTTGACTTTGGTGGAGCACTCCCTCCCTAAAAGCATGCCATACACTTCAGGTATGTATGCTACGATCATGTTTATGAGCATGCTCACATCCAAATCTTGGTTGAAAGTAATGTATAATTCCTTCATGTAACCAACAGTTTCTATAGCCCTTGAATCCAAAGCTAACAGATCTTTACATGGGCCTGTGCATTCAAGACCCAATCTCCTCATAAGTCGAAGGCACATACCATTATGCCTCTCTCTTGTGTTACCGACACAATTATGGAGAAAAAAATAAGAAATCATAACTGAGACATAGAAAGGAGGAACTTCAGGGTCTAGATCAATGACATCATATGCCTCCTTAGAATGAGAAGAGGACTCTTCAGAAAGAGGAAATCTATGTTCTATTCATAGAGTAAGAGGTGTTTGTAGAACACGTGAAATATTTTCAAACTTATCAGGTGTTCTAAGAGCATAAAATAACGTCATGTGGGTGGGGACCTTTTCTAGATCTTCAACGATGTTGTAAGGCCTTGGATTTAGGAAGCAAGGTGGTGGATTATTAGGAAACTTTACCTTGTTTGGAGTCCATGGAACCCTATTCCTTGGAGGAGGAGGTAATTTACCATTCATGCTAAATTATCCTTTTTCATTGTCCTTAGGATCAATTTTGGTCCCTTCCACCCCTTGCTGAGTGGTTTTAGGGGCCTCACTCCTAGTTTCTACAACAAAGCTTCCGAAGTTAAGAGGATCGTCATTGTAGGGAACATATTCTTCCATGTTAAATTGGTCATTTGGGGAAGTGGAGGAAAGATTGTTTTTCACCGAAGGTAAAGGGGATTTGTGGGTTTTAGACAATTCCATGTGACATGTATATTAGTAACAATACATTGGATCATGAAATTCTTGGAAAAAATGGAACCATTCCACTTCAACAAAATGTTGCCTAGGAGGAGTTGTAGGAGGAAAAGGAGGCCTTGGCCTTGCAAGAGCAGTAAAATGTAACTCATTCACCTTTCGATTAAGGGAAAGTATTTGGTTATTCATTTTCATTAACAAATTGAGTGTTTCATAACTTTCCCTTTTTTCAATCCTTGAAGTTTGGGCAAGAGGGGGTTCATACCGAGGACCCTTATTTATAGGTACCTCATTCCTAGGCCTCTCGTTAAAATAGGGTTGCACTAAAGGTGAGGGAATAATACCATATTCCTCCATGTTTCTCTCAATTTCGAGAGCGCTAACCTTTGTCGCATCTAAAGTTTGTATGCATTTATCCTTCAATATATACTTTACATTTGGATTCATAGCGGTCATGTAGTAATGGAAAAAATTGTTCTCAGATCGCTAGCAAGAAGTTGGGATCCTATTAAAGGCTGATGTAAATAATTGATTAAAGTTTCGAATTTTCTCCCCCTCATGGATGGAGATGGTTGTGAAATCCTTGAGTAGAGAAGCCACACCATACTCCCCTTGGAAATTATTCTTGAATTCTTGGACCATAGTATCCTAATTTGGGATATTATCATTGGGAAGCAAGAAATACCATCTCGTTGCTTCACCCTCAAAGGTTCTTACAAAAAGTCTAATAATGACATCAGGAATTGTTATGTCCATAACTGTTAATGCATCATAAAATTGTTGTATATGTTCCTCAACACTTAATGTACCAGTGCCACTGAACTTAGGAAGCCTATTTGGGGCATCCCCAAGAATGTCGTGAAGAGGTTGAGGCAACCTCAAAGGAGTCTCGGGTTGTCAAGGTATTTCCATGAGAGAAACTATGGGAGGAACAACAACAATTGTTGGAATGATGAGGGGAACAACCTGATGGTTGATAACTATTGCTGGATTGACTAAATTTTTCTTTAGTAGGGGGAATTTGAAAAGGAGAAGAGGAAGAGGGTGACTCATCTTGCACAATGGATGCAATGATTTTCTCTAGTTTTCCAGATGTATGTGTCTCACTACTTGTTTTCTATTGTGAACTTTGACTTCTTGTAATCCTGGGGGACATTGTTTCCCTAGTCTTAAAATGTTTCCACCCTTCCAACTTGCAAGGGGATCAAGTAATTAATTGGAGTACAAGATATGTATCACACTAACAATCCCACTCTTTCTAACATGATGTTGATTAATCCAACTTAAACAACGCGTGTTTTTGTTCTTCTCGAAGTGGAAGGTAAAGTATGACAGATTTCTAACTTCTCACGTGAGTTTGAACAAGTAGGGCCAAATACTGACAAGGTAAGAGGAAAGGAAAAATCAATGGTATTTATGACTCCCAGATGCAACGGAATTGCAAGGGAACTAAACAATAACAAGTATCAAAGAAAATACAAAGGATCACTAAAAGACCTTGCCACAAAATTCTTTCAACATGTGGGAAAAGGACCCCAAATAATTTGGGTCGAATGCTCAGTACAAGTTTGGGATACAAGTAAACTAAATAGATTTGCAATTTCCTCAGTATGGTTGCTAGAGAAGGGACGTGTTATAAGAAAAATCCTTCTGTTGGGATAGATATACCATATCCTACTTTGAAGCTGATTACAACCTCTTTGATAGCTCGACATGAGGCAGAGACTACCCGCACCTCAGATGGTCATTCACCTGAGGTGGTAAGGAAGGGGAAAAAGGAGAGGTAAAAGACTCACGATAAGTGTTTCTTAGGACCACCCACCCACCCTAGGTGTTGTCCACCCTCAGCTTCCTGGATGACCAAAATGGCCTGGGGGTGAAAATTATGGGCAATGGGATGAAAATAAGTTCATTGATTTTTAGGAAAGAAAACTAAAAAAAAACAACAACGAACTATTCGCTCCCTTAAAGCCTTGGAAAATGGCCTAGAATGGGTTCCCGGGGTAAACCAGGGTCTTGGATAATACACCAGTGGATGCCTCAAGTGAAAAAATTGAAAAATAAGGGTGAAAATTGAGTTTAAAATATACAACCAAGTCTTTTTAGATGTTTTTAAATTGCGGACAACAATATTTTCAAATCTTTTAAGTAAGGGAAACAAACCTAAAATGGCTTAGTATCCCCCGACGTAACCCAGGGAGTGATCTCGAAAAATTGTCAAATCAAAATGGGGGTTGTAAATGATGATGGAAAACCTTTTTACAAGTTGTTACAACTATGTTTAGGAGAGTATTTACAACTTCAATTTCTATTCGTGGATGAAGGGTGTACTGACAAAAGGGTTGACTTTAAAATTTATTTTAAAATGTAATTTTTTTTACTTTAAAAGGTTATGCCAATTAGGAAAACACCTATTATCCTGGAACTGTCCCAACCAGTATGAGGAGAGTAGTCTTAGTAGACCACGGTGGTTAGGTTGAAGAGTGACCCATACATTTCAAAGAAGCAGGGATTAGCCACTTCTCATCATTCGTGCTTTCGGGCTCTTAAAGCCGCTTGGATGGAAGAAGGATACCTGCAAAAAGCAAGAGGCCTAGGACCCCCCAAAAGGGATTTTTAGCTAAGCTTACCGAAGCAGTGTACTATCTCAACCAAGCTGAGCTATTAAACTCCTTGACCTTGTGAAACTAAGGAAAGACCACTCAATTTATACTAACAAGAAAACTTCTAAGGGGCTCTTGATGAAGACTCCTTGGCTTTAACACTTAGTATTCTATGAAATTGAATTTCTTGAAATAAAGGACCAGGCCATCCTCCTGGTCAATAAATTGAAATCTATCTAAAGATTTATGGAAAAAAATAAGTAAATAAGTATATGTGAGATATACATCACGACTAAATAGTATGTGTACGCATATAGCTAAATAATATAGGTTTTGTTTTGAATGTGTATGGAGTAGACCCCTGCTTTGTTTTCAAGTGTTTTGTGGTTTTCTAAGTGTTTTTAGCTTGCCACCTGTAGATTATTGTATGATAAAATATACAATGAAGAATGACAAAATCAACTAATTACAAGTAAACAATTATACCTTTCAACTCAAAGGAATGGGTTGAGTATCTTTGTGAGATTCAAGGCTGCCATATGCATGAAAGCCCCAATGGATTCCTTGTATGGGGATTGGAAGTTTACTTATTGAAATTTGAAACAATGATGATTATTAACAAAGGTAATGTTGGTAAAATTTTATTTGTATTCGTAATTAAATATCATATAAAATTTTAATTAAAATTTTAAATTTGGATATATATATATATATATATATATATATATATATATAATTAAAATTAATATTAAAATTTAATACAACATAAAACTTAAAAAAAAAAATTAAAACTTTAAAAATCAAACCAAATATTAAAAATTAAAAATTTGAAGTTAACCCCTCCCTCAACACCCCTGGCCACCCATATGACCCGCCTGAAATCCCTCCCAAAGAACCCCAGGTTGATCAAGAAGTGGAGTTGCTACGCACGGTGGTAGCATGGAGGACGGGGAGGTGGAAGGGTGGAAATGGAGGGATGAGAGCGTGGGGTATGGGGATGGAGGAGTGTGAAGGGAGGTGGGAATGGAGTAGGGAGCCGGTAGGGAAGGAAGTGCAAGGGGTAGGGGAATGGAGAGCAAAGAGGAATGGGGTTTTGCATGGTGGAGGAGGAGATGGGAGCTAGGTTGTGAGGTTGCATAAGTGGAGGGTGTGTGGGGTAATGGGGATGTGCGAGAGGATGTTGGGGTGGTGGGTGCGGGGAAGGAGGTGCAACGCGGGGAGAAATGGAGGAGGTGTGGAGGGGTGGGGGGGGGAATGGGGATGTGTGAGAGGAGGAGGTAGTAGACTGGTGTGATGGAAGGGTGGTTGTTGCTTGCAAGGATGGTGATGGCGCCCTGGTGGTGGATGGGTGGTCGACCACCAAATTTCAAAACTTTGAAATTTTTTTAAATCTTTTGACAAAAAGTGGGTTTTTTAACTTTAGGAAAAGGGATGGGAGGTCTTGGGTTCAAACCCCCTCCTCTCCTTTTTTGATTTTTTAGTAGTTTCTGGGCATTTTTTATTTGAGGAAAGGGTGTAGGTTGGGGTTTCAAACCCCGTGGCTCAAATTTAGCATGCACAGGCCAGAATATTCAACAAAAACTTAGAATTTTATAAATATTTAAGGGAGCCCTAAAGACTTGGGCCTGGTGCACAAGAGGGGTTCGAATCCCCTCTTCCTTACAGATTTTTCCAATAAACTCTCCGACAAAGAATAAAAACCATCACACTAATGTATGAACTAGTAGATTGACTGAAACCATCAATATTCAATTATGAACCATGAAGAAAATCACCACAACCATAACCAAATTTGACATTTATGAAACAAAATCATGGGTTGAGGAGGTAATGAGGTATGGATACCTCTAACCTGTGCTTGGGGATGGAGTATAGTCTGGACTATTGCAATCGAAAATATGAAGTTTTTGTCTGGAACCCCTCATCTTCCATGGCTTTCTGAGTTGCGGAGCTCCTTCCCTCTCCAATGCACTTGTCAAATCAGCCAGAGGAGAGGAGGCTGGGTTTTGTATTTTCCAAAAAAAAAAATATTTTTTAAATTTCCCCAATTTTGCATGAGGGATGTGTGTCATGTCCTTAATTTTCTCCTTTTTTCTAATTTTTTTTTCCACTATTATTTAATATTTCTCGAAAATTGTGCCAATTCAAAGTTTGACTTTTGACTTTGACTTAGCCAAAAAATGTTTCCAGATGAGATGGGGTTGGAATTGGATGCAGAACACACCGTTGGAAAGGTATCAGTGAGACCATCGAGAATATGTTCTCACCAATCTAAAATGGTGTCGCCTCACCACTCAATGTTTTACCAGAATAGTTACCTCTTAAAGGCATTGACATGCTGGTGGACCTGCATAACACCCAATCTTGCGAAAGGTGCCACATCTCCATACGATATCCAATCTAGAAAAATGAAGTACCGTCGAAAATGTATCGACGATTAATTTGAAAATATGTCCATAGAGTTGTGTGTTAGGGACATTAATGACTTTTTTTATCTGTCATGAAACCCTGCTATGCAAGCTAGTTGGTCCCCTTTACCCAAAATAGTTGACAAACTTGTGACAGCTCTAACTGAGCCATCCGAGGTTAGAATGAGGAAACTTAGAAGTTTTTGGAAAGGTATATGAGTCTAGTAAAGCATAGAATCATTGAATCCATTATTTAAAACCCATTAACAACAATTGTTTAACCCTTAACCACTACAACCAATCTAGTCTCCAAAGGTGGTCATGAACTTGTGAAGGCTCGTTCTCACCAACCGGGGGTCGAAACTAAGTACGAGATATACCATTTGAAAGGTATAACACTTCCATAAACCATAATTAGGCTTTATTTTCCCTTTAAAACATAAATATGAAAATAATCATACCAAGAAGTCACAATTGTTGGTTTTGGCCATTCAGGTGACGTGAACTTTGCGTCCTTTGTAGGGGGGTCATACGGACTCGGAATCAGGATCATGATATCCCATTGGAAATATTTTCATGATCCATACAATATGGAGGGATTTTGTTTCCAGAAATTTTACATAACTTCATTTTATTCTTTGTGAAGGGACCCCGTCCCCACGGGACCCTCCTAGTGACAGGTGAAAGGGGCCAATGATAAACAAAATTCGCAAACTGTGTGCTTAGATCATCAAATCTGAACTAAGAATCCTTGACATTATGCATTATGATATGCTAGGGTTTCATAACTCAAAACATACAGTGGGAAGGCCTCCCCTTAGGGGAAAATAACATGGTCCCATGACAAGCCAAGTAAGGCCAGGATGAGCCCTTTTGGGTACCATTTAACATGTTGATGGACATAGTGATGAACATGGTTTTTATAATACTTCCAAATAGGATATAGTAGGTTAGGGAGAATCATGACTTTGATATCCATTTGTCCTTACTATCCATCAACTAACCCTGGAAGAATTGACCCAATTGAGTGCAACAACCCTGAATTGACCATGTATTGTTGCCAACTGACTTGACCTTGTTACTTGATACTCTCTAGTGCTTGATAAGTATTTACATACTTAGATAAAAACCCTCTGAAGGAAGCCAACCGATACTCTTTCAAAGGAATAGGAAATATTAATTGTGACCCCCACCACTGTCTTCGACTGTAACCATAGCACAAAGGGCTTCTTGTGGAGGAATAAAGGTGTAAAACACCATGTTGAGCCCAAAGTAAATTTTTGGGTCAATAGTTAGGGTTTTCCTTTCTAGGTCTTTTCGTGATTCCTTTTGGATGAAAATTACTTTAATTAATGTTTCATTTTGTTCTCACTAATTACTTTTGTCATTGAAATTTGTGCCTCCAAATATGGTCGACTTATTCCTTTAATAAAGTTCATTTAATAAAATTTATTTTCAAATTTTCAAATTGACTGCCTTTAACAAAAGTGGAGTGTGTTTTAATTTTATGAGTAATATATTTTATTTTTCATCCATTTAAAACATTCTATTTGAAATATTCATCATTCAATATTTTGAACGAGTCCTCCCAAGAAAAATTTGGAGTTTTGGATCCCACGATACGACCTCAGGAAGTTGAGTTTCCAAGCATATCTATCATCAAACCATAGAAACCAAGATGACTGCTATTTCAATTTTGAGAGGATAATTGTAGTGTACCTTTTCACTACCGAGGTTTCAAAAACTCTCAGTTACCATTCTATACATGGATTTTTACATAATTCATACTGGAATTATAAGCACATGCATTTAAACAATTAAACACACTTAAATCTCAAAGTAAAATATATAAGTTGTTGCTACAATTAAACAAGCCATAGCATTCAACAGTAATTCATTTACATAGCAGAAAACATGATACATAAACAGCTCAGTCATGCAAACATGATCAAAGCATAATTCAGAATACTTATCTTTTAACAGTTCTAGAAATCACCAACCAAGTGCAGGCCTCCCACGAACCTCCCAGCTGTAGACCGCACTTCTCCTCAACTCAATAGTGGGTCACCCCCGAGCTGGGACTAAGCTCCACCCCAGGGAAAGGAATCCAGACTCAGGCTGAGGTTATAGGGAAAACATCACAAGGAAGGAATTCTCTCCCAGGAATATCCCACGCTCACTTCCCACAGACCCTCATTCCCCACATGCCTGTTCCACCCCAGGAGAGTGCACCTTCTCTGTCACCTAGACAGTCCTTCGGCTACCAGTCTCCCTTACCTTGGGTTACAGGAATAGACCGGACCAGAAGTCTTTGGGCTTTGTTGCAGCTACAGGGTTCCTTCCAGGAGCTCTCTCCTTCCTCTGTGCACTCTCTCACCTANTACAGGGTTCCTTCCAGGAGCTCTCTCCTTCCTCTGTACACTCTCTCACCTAGAGGAGTCGCTCACAGGCCAACAAGCCTCATGCAGTCCAGAACTGCGTGGCCACAACAACCCATGGGGAAAACAGACACAGGATCCTCAAACTGGTTCAGCAGTCACAGGATGATCTCATGGTCATGATTTCGAAACAAGGCTCCATGCACAGGCTAGCTCAGCTTTTCCCAAGAAACAAGAATTCTTCCACTCAAGTCCAACACAGGCTTCCCGTTTAGGGAATGCACACACGGGATTTCTCAGAGACAAATACAGACTCCACGCTCACTAGATAGGGTGTACACGGATTCTTCAGGACAACACAGGATTTCTTTTCTGTATCAGGATTACACAAGGGTCTTTTGCAGACTGGCTCCCCTCATCCCCCTCAGGACAGTCAGATCGAATGGATGAGAACCCCCCTCATGGATTATTTCATCTGTTTTATTTGCATGCACCAAGGTTGACACTTGTCACCCTGGGAACTACATGCGTTCCATCCGTACGCCTTCCTTCCACCACTTGGGAAATCATGTGTCCTTCCAAAAGGACTTAGGATAAAAATAATATGCACATGGATTTTGAGGAAATAATATTAAAATAGTATTCTAGGCCTAAGCCCCCTAGGCTCAACACTCAGCCCCTTTCCCACCTCCAGCCCCTAATTCCTTGCCCACTCTGTGGAAGCTCAGTTCCCCATCACTCATTCATCATGGTCGGTCTGCACCTAGCGGTGTTTATATTTTATTGATTATTCTGCATACATACAAGTACAACAACAGGCTCCTGGCCTTCAACACTTAGGCTCCCTGGCCTAATCAAACACATAAGCCTACTGGCTTATACAAAACTTGGCTCACCAGCCTATAACACATATTTATAATCTCTTTCAGATCATAGTTTTCATCGGGGCTCGTCCTTGGGGACACTACAATCCCCCTCCCCTTATTTTTGCACTGTCCTGAGTGCAACTTACACTGCCTCTGTGTGTCCTTCAAAATTTTCAAAAATATGCGGGTACTCTGCCCGCATAACTTCTTCATGCTCCCATGTCACGTCCTCAGGACCGTAGCAGGTTCACTGGACCTTTACAATCCCTATAGCTCGATTCCGGAGCTGCTTGTTATTCTTGTCCAATATGCGCACAGGATGCACTTGTAGGACACCTTTTGGTTCCACCTAAATCACAGTCCAATCAATAACATCATTAGCATCAGGCACATATTTCTTAAGCAGTGAAACATGAAACACATTATGTACAGTCATAGATGCAGGTAATGCAAGCATGTATGCAACTGGCCCAATCCTTTCCAGGATCTCAAATGGCCCACAAAATCTTGCTGCCAACTTGGCGCAACTTCCCAATTTCAGGGAACTCCTATTAGTTTTCACTTTCAGGAAAACATGGTCACCCACTTTGAATTCTCTCTGGGTTCTGTTATTATCAGCATAACTTTTCTGCCTATCCTGGGCAGCTTTCAGATTCTGTTTGATTTTTATCATTTGATCTTCCATCTCTTTAAGTAGTTCAGGTCCAACTACTGTTATGTCAGCTGGATTATCCCAACTTACTGGAGTGTTACACTTTCTTCCATAAAGTGCCTCGAATGGGCTCATCTTTAGAGATGTATGATACCCATTATTGTAGTCAAATTCTACCAGATGCAGGTAGTCTTTGTTTAAGGATAAATTCGTGAGTGCGGACACAGACCAATCTCCCTAGATCCACCTGGATCTAGAACAAAACAGGACATAATACTACTCTTTCCCTAGATCTAGACTATTGAATGAACTAAGAGAAATGGATGGTGGACATACATTATGAACGCTCTCCTTTAATCTCTATTGTTCCTCTCTCTACTTCGATGCTCTTGTGCCGTCCAATCACAACAGTACAAACCAATTGAAGTACAAGCAGATTAATATATTCAATACCTAGTCTATACATGTGATCAAGGAATCATGTAATAAGATGACATCATCATTATGGGAAAGGGACATATTACTGTATTGCATTAATTG
>ML789866.1:141862-179517 GCA_009831015.1 Picea engelmannii | reverse complement strand
GGACCCCCCGAACCCCGCAGAGGGGGTACCCCCCCTCTGCACTCCCCCGCGTGGAAGAGTGTACATACTTCTGGGGTGTAAATACTTCATGGGGTATAGACACGGCTAAAAGCAAAGGACCTCTGCATCAGGAAGATAATCAGGATCCACAACCAACACTCTCTCACCTGGAGGAGTCACTCACAGGCCAACAAGCCTCACGCAGTCCAGAACTGCATGGCCACAACAACCCACGGGGAAAATAGACACAGGCTCCTCAAACCGGTTCAACAGTCACAGGATGATCTCACGGTCATGATTTCGGAACAAGGTTCCATGCACAGGCTAGCTCAGCTTTTCCCAACAAATAAGGATTCTTCCACTCGATTCCAACACAGAATTACCGTTTAGGGAATGCGCACACGGGATTTCTCAGAGACAGACACAGACTCCACGCTCACTGGACAGGGTGTACATGGATTCTTCAGGACAACACAGGCTTTCTTTTTTGTATCAGGATTACACGGGGGTCTCTTGTATATTGGCTCCCCTCATCCCCCTCAAGACAGTCAGATTGAATGGATGAGAACCCCCATCACAGCTTACTTCATCTGTTTTATTTGCATGCACTAGGGTTGACACTTGTCACCCTAGGAACTGCATGCGTTCCATCTGTATGCCTTCCTTCCCCCACTTGGGAAATCACGTGTCCTTCCAAAAGGACTTAGGATAAAAATAATATGCACATGGATTTTTAGGAAATAATATTAAAATATTATTTCAGGCCTAAGCCCCCTAGGCTTAGCCCCTAGGCTCAACACTCAACCCCTTTCCCACCTTCCAGCCCCTCATTCCTTGCCCACTATGTGGACGCTTAGTCCCCCATCACTCGTTCATCATGGTCGGTCTGCACCTGGCGGTGTTTATATTTTATTGATTATTCTGCATACATACAAGTACAACAACAGGCTCCTGGCCTTCAACACTTAGGCTCCCTGGCCTAATCAAACACATAAGCCTACTGGCTTATACAAAACTTGGCTCACTAGCCTATAACACATATTTACAATCTCTTTCAGATCATAGTTTACATCGGGGCTCGGCCTTGGGGACACAACAATAATGGCCAATTTAATCTCTTGAAACCTATTCCATCATCTTCCTCATTGAATTTCCTTTCCAACAAGGTATATTTTTCCCAAATTTGACTCTCGAATCTGAATTTATGGCTTCCATAAATTCATCGCTCAACAGTCGTTCATTTAACTCACAAGTTAATCTTATCCCTTGATATAGTTTCTTCCACTCCATTAAAATTTCGAATTTTTCCTTTAAATGGTTATCCTACATGCATGGGATTTTTGGGTATTTTATGGTATATATTGGAATATTTAACAAAGTATTGGTGTGAAACACATGGAGGCTATAAAGACTTAGTGATTCAACCCCTTAAATAATTCATGAAATAATTTAAATTTTTGTAGCCCAATCAACAACAATTCATCGTCTAGTCATTGATGAGTCAATGCCTTGATGGACCATGTTTCACAGTCTGATACAATGCCACATGTCACTTTAAAATTGGTTTCCATGTGTCATAATATGGTTGGATGGATAGGGTGTTATGTTTCATGATGTAATTAGGTGGATAAGGTGCCACATGTCATGATACAATTGGTTGATGGTATAATGTATAAAACTTAGGATAAAAGGTTAAGTGAATGAGAGAGGAGGAATAAGGAGAGAGAAGTGGGGAAGGTGAGGGAGAAGAGAGAGTGAAGATGCATATTGAGGGATAAGGAGTGAGGGGGGGTGTAGGTCCACGTGAAGCACGATTTCATGAGGGAGTGAGAGGTATTAAAAAATGGTTAAGTGTGGAAGATCATGAGGGAGGAGAGAGGGGAAAGGTAATGAATATGTGGAGTGAGGGATGCAGGGTGAGGAAGGATAGGAGAGTAGGTATGTAGGTTTGCATGGAGAGGAGGAAAGTAGGAAGTAAGGGGGAAAATGGTTAAGTGTGGGTGAGTGGGGAGTGTAGGTGAGGAAAATAGAAGAAGGTAGAGGAGATTTCAGGTAGCTCCACAAAAGGAATTTAAAATTAAAGTATGAGAAATGGGATATTAAGAATCAGGAAAATGAGACTTAGTCAAGACTTATTCTTAAGTGATAATATAGGAAACAATAAAAATAAGTGTGCTTCCAAGAGTGGGTGGGGTTCCAAGAAAATTAGCATGGTTCCAAAAATATTTTAGTTATGTGGCACATGCAAAAAGGCATTTTTTTGGGTAGTTGGACAAAAACCTGGATATATTGAGCATACGAACTCATATTTTGAATCCAAAAAATGTGTAACAAAGCTACGATTGAGGGCTACATAATAAAATGATAATATACAAAAAAATCCTTCTTATGATGTGGAATTTGTTTTACTATCCCAAGAGCATGGAATCTAGGTTATCAATTGTTTTTATCAACAAGACCGATCCCTAGTGAACAAAATATCCTATTGTTGTATGTATCCCACTTGCTAGATAAAGATCCCCTTTAAATTGTATGTGTAATGGTTCAATACCTCCTTTTGTCTAATGATCCCTAGAAGGTTCATTTAGGTCATATGGCCCTTTTTTTCCTCATTTGACCATAATCATGATCCCAGGGTCCATCCATAGTATGGAAAGTCTCCTATTTAGTCACCCATATCCCACTTTAAGGTCAAATATACCTTTTACAAGGGCCTATGTGGTTCTTTGAGGCAACCTACATGGACTGAATCCTTAAAATATTTATATAGGGTTTGAGGCCCTTTATTTCCTCCTCTTACCATGGTCAAGACCCAGAGAACTATCCTTGGGGCATAAAACGTCCCGATGGCATCCATATACCAATTGAAAGTGACACATCCCCTCTAAAGGGTCTCTATAGTGGTTCAAGGACTCATTTATGGCTCACGAGCCTTAAAAGATTCATTTACATCCTAAAACCCATTATTTTCTCCATGGCCATGGTTAAGGTCTCGAGACCCATCCATTCTATCTAAAACATTCTAATAGTTCCTATATCTCATTTGAAGGATAATGATTCCATCTAGAGGGCTTGTGTGGTGGTTCAAGGTGTCATTATTGAATCACATGTTATGTAATATTACTTTATATCCAACCACATGTGTTTCCTTCATCAACCATGCTCAACAACCTGAGACCTATGCCTCATACACAAAATCTCTTAATGATTCCCTTGTTTCACTAAGAGGCCAATGATCTGGGTCTATATGAAGGTTTTAAACCTAGTTCAGGGATCAAGTGAAGGAAAGCTTCATTTTGGACCAAATTCCATACAACCATCTCTTATGTGCAAAAACTCCTAACAATGTCCATATCCCACTCAAGTACAAAGGTAATTTCTAAAGGTTTGTTATGGTGTCTTCATAAATATTTTATGTCCCATAAGAGATTAAAAGTTCATATAGGTATTAAATACCTTATTTTCTTCCCCCAATCATGGTCAAGGCCCTAAAATGCATCCCTACTGCACAAAAAATCCTTATAATGGAACATCCACCCCACTCATATGAAAAAGATACATTTTAGAGGGCCCATGTTGAAAATAAAGGCCTTGATCGTTTCCCATTATCCCAAGAATCTTTGTTTATAGTCTTCTTATTGCAGGATTTTTACTTGTACAAATCCCACAAATAAGCCAAGTTGTAACCATGAGAAATCATATCACTATCACCTTAGTAACAAATCCACTTATTTTAGTGATGGAGGAGATCCACCACATGGGAGGCTTCCTCGGTGATCTAAATGGATCAAAGTAGAAAGTAACGTATCCAAGATTATTACCCCCTCTCTTTATCACTTAAAGAAATGTCTAGGTCAAGGAAAACTAAGAGGTAAAAGGACGTTTGAGTACATGCCCAGAACAAGAACACTTTATAGAATGTATATGATGATTTCCAAGTAAAATCATGCAATTGATACCTCATAAGACACTACACAACAATATTTTCTATGGTTGGTAAAAATGTTCACAAATACACCATTATCATAACAAAAATATAAATTTGTAACAACAATAATAATTATCAATAAAAAAATGCAACAATTGACCATGTAAACTTAGCACACATCCACTAGATTAATATCCAATTGTTATATGCAATTTACAGGTACGTTAGGGTGTCTTTCCAAGAGGGTTTGCAAGAAATAAGAGTGTATTCATATGGTTGTAGAATTTTTTTGAAACAAAATACAAGTTTACTAGCAAATTAGCTTAATTTTGTGTTAGTAAAGTTAGTAGGAAGCTTGACGGATTTGAAAAAGGAGAGTTTGTTTATCACTTTCACCACAAGAGAGACTAGATATTGGTTCCTTTGAGGGATATGGAGTCTTTACAACAACAATACAATAATTTTGGATATGAAACTACCAAATACTAATATTTAGGGCTTAAACTCTAAGGTGCTAGCACATTTGGGCCTTAGGAGCCTTAAATAGAAGTATTTCTAGATTGCAAGCACTTTTGCGCTTTAGCAACCTTTTCTCCCTTCTAAATACTTCAACTAGATCACAATCAAGAATCTAGGGATAAGATCCTAAAGTGATATCACTTTAAGGATTTAGGATTCTAACCCTAGCTAGGACATTTTCACAAATTTTGGACAAAACTAACCTTGTGAGAGGAGGAAGCACTTTATGCTCCTCTCTTAGGGTTTCACTAAGCAAGATCTCTAGCATAAATAAGCAATATTCAACATGGACATAACAACATAAATATAAATTTTCATAATTTTCACTTACCTCACCAAGATAGCATGAGATAAAACCCTAATCACAGAAATTCCATCTAAAAATCAACAAACAACATCCACTACTTGACCTCCAAGAGATAGCGCATGATAGAAAAGAGCCAATAACCCCAAAATAGAACAAATTTTAGATTTTTTCTCTCACGAAATGGTGATAATTTGTGATGATGAAATGACAAGATATGGTTCCTTGTTTATATGAGGCCATATAAACCGATTTTTCCACTGTAAAATGCCAAAAATAAATTAGAAGAGGGTCGACTCCCTTCATTTTCCTTTACAATTTACAAAAAGGAAAGTTACATAAAATAAAACCCTAAAAATAGTGACATCATTCCCAAGGAGGGTGACGTAGGGATAGAGATTGTGTTGTCCAACCTCAATGAATGGAAAGTTGGACCTCCAAAGGACACGTGCCATGATCCTATGTGAAAATGTCCAATTCCATGAGCATCAACCTTTCAAACCACCTCCAAAACCATATCATCCATCAAACCCTATCCTCCAAGATGACATCAAGGGATAATGGGTGATGCCTTAGGCATCCAAAGGCTGTGTCCAAGTAGAAGAGGGGTGAAATATCATCCTCCAATGATTCCAAGGTGCCTCCAAAGGCAATGTACTCTCTCCTCAAGGTTCAATTCTCATCATTCATGCTCTCCCAAATGTGGGGTATAACATACATCTCATGGGATTCCAAGCCCCTATGAATGTCCAAGTGGCATAGTTCCTTTATGAATAGATTTCATGGGAAAGGTCATTCAAAGAAAAAAAAGTATGTCCTCCAAGGGTCCATGAGTCATATGAATCATGCCAAGTAAACCAAATTTAATAAAATAACCACCCAAACAATTGCATTAAATCCCTCCTTTTCAAATTAAAAAAATGTTGAAAGACCTTATAAACTTATCCAAATTTAGGTATGAGAGGAGTGTCATGGTTACCTATTGGGTAGGCCATTCCCAAAGTCAAGGAGTGTTTCCCAAGAAGCCCCTATCTAGATCATGTAATGATATGAGGTGGAGTGGGGAAACACTCTTGGGAATGGGGGTCTTGACATATGAAGGGTTCATATTGTCTCATTTATGGGTGTCTTTGTGGAGGGTGTGCTACATCCTTGAGTTCCCTTAAATTATAATGAAACCTTTTTCCAATCCCTTTATTTGCATTTTGTTAATCCCAAACATTGATGCTATGTGAAATAGAAAGAAAAGAGCACCACAATTCCACTTGAAGTTAGAACACATTGAGTTTCATATGCAATGGAAATTAAAGAACATCACAATGTAGTCCCCCATCAAGAATGACATTATATATATATATATATATATATATANCACGATTCCACTTGAAGTTAGAACACATTGAGTTTCATATGCAATGGAAATTAGAGAACATCACAATGTAGTCCCCCATCAAGAATGACATTATACATATATATATATATATATATATATATATATATATATATATATATATATATAAACTCCTTTAGTCATTTATAGAAGCATTTCATGGATCTAAAGAATTTAGGGAGGTCATTTATGTATGATTCCAGCTACAACACCTCGGGGTCTTCAACGCCTTCTTCCCATGAAAGGAGGTACAAGCCCTTCTTGGGTTCAATGCACCCAAAAACCCAAAAGATGAGGAAACATAGGGGAAGAAGTGTGGAAAGTGGTAAGTATGAATGAGGAATGGTACAATGACCCTTCAAGGAAACCCCCTAGTAAAAATCCTTTTCCTGAGGGTGACCAACTTACTAGGATTCCATGTCAACCATCAAGGTGAAATTAGGAAAAACATTTAATTTCCAAGAAAACATTCTATAATTGAGAAATGACTCTTTGAAACATGCTTAAAAGATTCAAATATTAAACAGACACTTACCATGAGACTATACTTGTTACCTCATGAAGAAAGACTTAATGTCTTTTGGGAGCTAGGCCGGTCTAGTGGACACTCCTCTACTACCAATGATAATGGAGAAGCTTCATGAATAATAGGGGATCTATAGGTTGTGTTATGAATCAATCTCTTGAAACTCCATGTATGCTACCTGTAGGACTCAAGACATCATCTCCTTAGTTACCCCTAGGTTGGAGGTTATCATATGGCTCCTACACAGGGACATGTTCTCTCCATAGAGCACATGAGAACCTCAGCATCTCTGGTATGACTTGTGCCTACGGATTCTCAATCAAACTATTAAAATTGGAGCGATGGTGTAACTCACCCCTTTTTCATATGCCAAAAATGATAACTGCCAAAATCTAGAGAAAAAATTGAAAAGAAAAAGTTTCTAATATTTTTATTATAAACTATCAATGAGTATGCAAATCATGTGAATGCAACATAGAAACAAGAAAGGATGCAATAAAAGAAATATTTAAATAAAAAATATGTATGTAAATACAAGAAAAATGCAACTACACTATTATGACATATATACAATGCAATGCAAAATGCAAATGCCTACCCTAACTTACCTACCTCTATGGTACCTCGAGAAGTCAAGTTTCCTCCCCATGATGGGTCTTAAGAAGGGACTCACTAATTGGTAGTGGATGCCTTCTTCCTTGTAACATGGATAGGTAGTAGGACTCATTTATAGACTTCTTTACAATATTATAGGGACCCTGTCAAAAATTCTCAAACTCCCTTCATGTGTTGGGATAGCCCTTCCTTGTATCCCACCTTAAAATCAAGTCTCCTAATTTGTAATCTTCTCCTTTAAAGTCAATTTTCTCTTGTATTACCTTGGTATATTTCCTCAAGGGAGGGGGGTGGGATTATTTCATAAGAAAATCATCTTGTCTCAGTTCGATCAGTAAGTTCTCATTATCTTTCTTTAATATTTTGACATATCCAAATTCCTTATATTTATACCCGTGTAGCATAAAAATATTCTTCATCCCTAAGCCCATTCATCATCAAGGTTTGATTTTTGGCGAGGTCATTTATGGCTTCTTCAAGTTGTTCCCATGGAGTGTTAGTGTCTTGAATGGGCTCAATGTTGTGTACTATCTTTGGTTTGGTATCAACATTAGATCTTCAGGCATAGAAAGGATCTACCCTGCATAATGAAAGATTAGCCTCAATTTTTGTAGCCATTTATTTGGCTTCATGGATATTTTTTGGACCCTTGTCTTTGAGAAATTACCCAAAATGTTCCTAGAAATATTTGATGTATAGAAAGAGTATGTAATATTTCCTATGGTGATGGATTTGAGGGATTTGTTGAAGAAAGTTTTCAAGCTTGGTGTTAAATTCGCTAGCAGTCTCATTTTCTAATTTCTCGATTTCGGTAAGTCGAGTCAACAAAATGTTTGGATCCTCTTTAGTGCTCCATATATTAAGAAATGTCTCTTTGATTTGATCCATATTCTTGATTCTCTTGTCAGGGATACTATCATACCACCTCCTAGAGGCATCAATAAGAATGACCAAGAAAATTTTCACCACTAAATCATCAGCATCATCACTTACAGGGTTAAGTTGAAAGAAGGCCCAGAAATTACTCATATGTTATTGAAAAATGGTCACATCATTACTAGGAAACTTGGGAAACCACTTCTCATACTTTGCAGGCATATGTTGAGGACATCCCGGGATAGAAGGAATATCCAAAAGCTTGAAGATGTTGTATTCCCATTTCTTTTGAGCCATTGTACTCAAAGGAAGGTTTCCACCAAACAAGGATTTCACAATAGATGAGTTGTGGGGAACCCTTCTCTTGTAGGTCCTAGGAGGGTTAGTATACCTCCTTGAGATTTGTGGAGTGGCCAGATATAGGGATGATTTTAAGGATGGAAATTTAT
The DNA here is from genome assembly GCA_009831015.1 of Picea engelmannii. Lineage (NCBI taxonomy): Eukaryota > Viridiplantae > Streptophyta > Pinopsida > Pinales > Pinaceae > Picea > Picea engelmannii. The sequence goes on along the minus strand of ML789866.1, from coordinate 170,910 downwards.
TTTAAAATGTAGAAACCTTAGCGAATCTTACTAATCCCTCAAATTCAAGTTTTGGCAATAGTTTTGTAAAAATATTCAAATTTATAAGGATTTAATATATTTTTTATAAAATTTTGGTGATTTTTAAGGTAAAATAATTGCATCATATAGAATTTGGACGAATCATTTTTAAAATAGCGAATCTCGTTTTTGGAAAAACCATGGAAAATTAGCCCATGAGCGAAATTTAGCCCTTAAAATCATCCCTGGCGGCCCAGATAATCCCTTTAGGAATATAAAAGGAAGGTGGGGGAGTCACCCTTAGTGGAGTCACTAGGTAAACTTGAGAGACAAGGGCTTTCAGAGAAAGTTTACCAAAAAACATGTTATTGAGGAGAATGAATCAATCCTCCCCAACAACAACGCCAAAATGTTATCGTAGGATTCTTACTTGTGCAAATCCCACCACAAGTAACCCAAGTCTTATGTAACTATAGGAAATAATACCACTATCAACTTAGTAAGAAATCCCATGTTTTAGTAATGAAGGATGTCCACCACAGGGGAGCTTCCTCGATGACCTCAAGGGATCAAAGTATCAAGTAAAGTATCCAAGCCTAACATGCCCTCTCTTGATCACTTAAAAAAGGTTCTAGGCCAAGAAAAACTAAGAGGTATAAAGACGTTTGAGTACCTACCTAGAACAAGAACACTTTATAACATATATATGATGATTTACAAGTACAAAGATGCAATTAGTACCTCATAAGACACTGGACAACAATATTTTCTATTGTTGGTATAAATTTGCAGCAGTACACCAATCTTATAACAACAATATAAATTCATAACGACAACAATAATATCAATCATAAATGCAAAAATTGACAATGTAAACTTAGCACACATCTACTAGATTAATATCCAATTATTATATGCAATTTTAGGGTATGTTAGGCCACCTTTCCAAGAGTGTATGCAACAAATAAGAGTGTATTCAAATGGTTGTGTGTTATAGGAATTTTTTCCACACTCTATGCATCTTTCTTTGATGGAATTATCTTTCACTCTGCAGACTCAAGTTCCCATTTTTTGTTCATTCCAGAGTTAAAATTCAAAGTTTTATACATAAACATAGGCCACAGTTAGACAACTCGTGTATATGTAGGTTTCTCCATTACAACATGTGTACATCGGTTTTTGTTCTCAAAAAGTAAAAAATATGTCGATTTTCCATGCCATGTCACGAGATCCATGATCCTTGACCTTCCATATACTCAAAACGCTCCATCTTGACCCTTCAATTACATTGGGAGGTTATAAATTGAGCCATATACAAGCCTTGAAGAGACATTCAACATTGAGAGAAAAGACACTTTGGATAAATTTCACCTCATATTGAGTCTGCACCTCTTTGTCCTTGAAATTATGAACTTCTTGGTTTCAACCCCCAAGCTCTTCCTATCTTGAGATGGAGAAAGTCAATGACTCCTACTACTTGTGAGCTTGCCTTTATGGAGGATTGAAGGGGTTAAGGCCCATCTGGAGGGACTTAGTTTATCAGTTTCAATATGTTCCGTTACAATAGTTTGTCACCTATGTACTTTTGTTGATTACGTTAATAAACATACTATTTTCTCATCTAATTATATGTCACAAATATTTGTATTACTTTCCATGGGTGTATTTGTCATGCATGTTAATGGATTATGATATTTTCTATGCTAACATTCTATATAAATTATATATTCTTGTGTATCTTGGATGTTGATGTCAGTGTTTCATGGAAACTTGCACATGAGATCTAGCTAAAGAAAGTACAAACAAAGCTTATTAAGAAAGGAAAAGAGATTCAATATGGAAGAATGAGAAAATATATTCACAATATTCCAATGAGTTGATGATTGATACAAAGATCATGATTAATATGATATAATGAATGAGTGGAATCCACTCACATATAGGGCAAAACATTCTATAATTAAGAAAAGCAATCAAGCAGATAGCTTTCCTTAGGAATGCATGCATGCATAATAGTGATGGTAAAAATAGAAAGTATAAAATAGAACTAGTCAGTTAACTCCCATTGAACTAGTGTGTCGAAAATATAAATTTCTCCAACACCCCCCCTGAACATCACTATGGAGTAAAAAATGAGTCTCAGCTACTAGGCCATTTTAGGTACTCATGTACAATGCAACTAATGAACACTAAATAAGAGTGAGGAAAGAGGGAAAATCATGTGGGAACAAAACCCCCCCTCAAAAGATAATGTATCAAAAGAAAAAAATGACAGCTGCTAGGCAGATGTGTTCTTCACTGCAAGACAATCCCACAAAGTCTAAAAATTATGCTCACTGAAAGTCTTCGTGAAGATGTAGATATATTTATGGATCTGATGAAGTAATTTGGAAACCTATTAGGCCTTGTACCTCTTGATCCTATGGACCCATATTCACCTGAAAATATTCCTTTCTGGTGGAAGTGGAACCAGAAGCGAAGTCTAATTCTTTAGGAGTGAGTCATACTCCTTCTGCATGGCTGCTTTCCATAATGGATTTCCCACAACCCTATTGTAGGTATGTGGATCAGTATATTGAACCATATAGAAATGCATGGGCATCACAGGTTTTGAAGCTGAAAGTACATGAGAAGTCTCCTCATGCTGAGATCGAGTCATCCTCGAATCCAATGGATTCCCTACAAGGTTGTCTATTGTTTGAAGTGTGGTATGTTCCTTCTTGGGAGTCTCATGAAGATTAATCTTATCCAGGTGGATATCGATGGCCACCCACCTTTTCCAACTTGCTAAAAATAGTTTTCTGGCAAATTTGGTAATTTACTATTTTTAGTAGTTTTCACTTCCGGAGCCGTTTTGAGGTCTTAAACGATGTTTTTAGGGAAAAAATGTTTTCAATATGGAAGTTCCTTAGACATTGTGCCTAAAATGAATCTCCTCGATGATACTTTTTCAACGAGCTATCATGCGTCTAAAATAGAGATCGTATGAAAAAGTTACGACCCCGGGAAGTTGATGTACTAACTTACCGAAACAGGGCCACGTGACTTTTGGCGCTTCATCTCCTAGGGTTAGGTTTTTCGATGTCTAGGGATTTTGGAATTCTTTTTTATTGTAAAAAGGCCTTTGGAGCCTCATTGTAATAATCTTCTTGCGAATGTGGTTAGTCATCACATCTCTTCTCAGAGATAAGATGTCACCATTCTAGCGAGTCTTTCACTCTGTATGTTTATAGTTTTTTTACATTTATTTCATTAATAGAAATCGTGTATTACTGTATATATGTGTTTATGGTTGCATCTCTGATACATTTTTGTTATATTATTGGATATCTGTGATATTTTTGTGTATTTATTTATTATATCTCCGCTCTCATTTCATGCCGAAAATAATCCGGATCATCGGCGTTGGCTGCTTATCTAGCTGTACTACCTTCTTATTTCCATGTACAGAATTTGAGTGTATGGAATCATCTTGATGTCTAAAACTGATGGAATAACAAGAGTATATGCATGTTGCACTGGAGGTTCATGCAAAGTACTCTCCTTATGTTTAAGTAGAATAGAGGAGTCATCATTAGAAAACTTAGTGAATTTATACAACCTTGACTTGTGATCCACCTTACCAATTGCAATGATGGAATTGTCATGCATGTCAATTATTTAAATTGAATCTGATGTAAATTTGACCTGTTTACCTTTCTAAGTGATCTGATAAACTGAGAGCAGATTCATGGAAAGATTTGGAACATGTAAAACATTCTCAAAAATTCCATTGTGGACTTCCACTCTCCCTCCTCCTTTAGGATCTTTCATGAGGCCCATCTGTATGATTTTTATCTGCTCTTATGTAAGAGAATCGATGAACTGAGCCAACATAGGCATTTTCCAATTTGTTCCAAAAAGACATATGCCAGAATGGAAATTGGAGACATATACAATGTATTATGGTCCTAGTATGGCCAAGACTGTTAGAATAAGTTGGTTCTCTTGTGTAGACTTATCAATGCCATATACACCCAAGATTAATAGAAAATATTTAAATTTAGTAAAAAAATAGTGTATATTATCAAAACTTTTAGGGTCTAAAGTATTCAACTCTACCTCAAGCATATGACCTCACATCTCATCCTTCTTTCCAAAGATTCCTTCCAATGTGGTCCAAATCGCGTTTGGAGTCATGCATGCAGCAAAATGAAACCATAAATCAGTGGCAATTAACTCAAGAAGTAGTATTGTGGCCTCATCCTTACGGTTCACCCATCTCATCCTCTCAATCGATGATGTAGGTTTTGTTTTTGTCACCATCGTCAAATTATATAATCCTTTCCTTCTGAGTTGGAATTCTGCCATGGGCTTCCAATCAAAAAAATTGTATGGTGTGAGGATTACCACCAAGTTTGGCTATATAATAGTTGTCATATCCATCTCTCCCACTGTTTCTAAGAACCCCTAAAAATTTACTCTCAATTTTCTGCAAGTGAAAAATTAAGAAATTAAGAATTCATATCAGTTTCAAGAGATGATCTTGCAGCTTAATTTCTGAGCAAACGGTGAGGAATATCGCCAAATGGTTGAAAACCCACTTCCAAAATGGGCATATTTACTTTCCACATGGGTTGTTTCTTCCAAAACGTAATATTTTGGGAGTAATGAATGTAGAAAGGTACGGCCACGGATTCGTACAAGTTTCATGAGACTATGTTATGGCTTACTTTATGAGCAAACAATGAGGAATCCCGTCAAACAATTGAAAACCCACTTCCATAATGGGCCTATTTAATTTCTTCATGGTTCGTTTCCTCCCAAACATAATATTTTGGGAGGAATAACTGTTGAAAGGTATGGCCACAGATTTAGCTCGTCGAAACCCCGATTTTCCTTATTCTTTGGCTTGCCTGGCTTGCTCCAAGCAGCATATCTCTGATACCATGTCAGTGTTTCATGGAAACCTGCATAGGAGATCTAGCTAAAGAAAGTACAAACAAATCTTATCAAGAAAGGAAGAGAGATTCAATATGGAAGAATGAGAAAATATATTCACAATACTCCAATGCTTTGATGATTGATACATGGATCATGATTAATATGATACAATGAATGAGTGGAATCCACTCATATATAGGGAAAAACATTCCATTATTAAGAAAATAAATCAAGCAGTTAGCTTTCCTTAGGAATGCATGCATGCATAATAGTGATGGTAAAAATAGAAAGTCTAAAATAGAACTAGTGAATTAACTCCCACTCAGCTAGTGTGTCGAAAATATAAATTTCTCCAACAGTTGAGGACAAGTTACAAGCATCAATCTTTTAGTCATGAGCTCAACTATGGTATTCTTTGGATGCCCGAATGAGGTAGGCTTTTATCCTTCTCTTGTTAGCATTTCTATTGATCTAGCATACTTGAGAATAGATTTTATTTATGGGTGTCGTTCCATCTGTTGCGGTTTTCCCCTATCCATAGAGAGATTTTCCTCATAAAAAAATTAGAGACTCCACTAGGGATGATCTCCCTTTTGGGGCATTGGATGATTTTTTCTCCTTTATTGCTCTCCATTTTCCTGAGTTTTTGCATCTCTTGTTGCTTGACAACCTTTATTTTTATTTGTATCTAAGTTTCTTGGAATAACCCTGGCCTAGGCAGTGTCTTCTTTGGAATGCATGTCTTTTCCCTTGATAGTTTTGTACATATGTTTGTTTTCTATCTTTAGGGCATGTACATATGCCTCTATTCCCTGGACAGTTGCATACACTATTGTCTAAGTCTTTTTTGTTGTGTTTAGTGTTTGATGGGTGAGTTTTGCTAGTTTCTTAGACTTATTGGGTCCCTTTCCTAATGGTTTAGTGCCTACAGAGTGATAGGAAGTTGCATGATTGGTGAATCTTTTGAGCGAACTCATTTCTTGCCATTTTTCTCATTTGTTGTCCTTTCATTCTAGTCTGGGTAGTATCTTCTTAGTGTCCTTCTTGGCTTGTCTCTTTGTGGTTGCAGTAGGGTCTACCTGAGAGGTTGTTATTCAATCCTTGCATTTTCATTTCATTGTACTTAAAATACAAAAGAAAATTACTTTTTTGCATTTTATTCAGAGAATTTGCACTTTTGGTTGCATAACATTAGTTTTGATATGTTAGGAAAGATTGCACTTCAATGAAATTGTAGAGATTGAATCTCGAGAAAAACATTTAGAAGCATACCGTCTCTTTGAAAATCAAGACTAGTTCTTAAAAACATTTTTATATTTTTTGAGTCATAATACCATCAATTTCACGATCGCACCCCTTGAGTAAGCATAAGATATTAAAATTAATGTTGAATAATTAAAATTGATTAGAAAAGATTTTATTTTTTAGGGTACACAAACAAGTGTAGGACCTAGGGCCTTGGAATAGGATTTTGTGAGTAAACTTCTCCAAGGCTATAAAAATCAACGTATGTGTCTGACCGGGGAGTGGAGATACCCATTGTGTAATTTGTGTCCTCGGGAGAATCTGCTCACACTAGAGTTAACTACGAGGTCGCATGAAGTTGGTTGCAGAGATAACCCTCTAATACATTCCTAGCATCATAAATATTTTTGGGCTTCTATTTGTATCTAGAGGTTTCACTAGTTCCTTTACCTCCTTAAGAGGCAATGATTTTGAGATTTCGGGCTTTGCTTCCCTACCCATATGGTGGACTGAACCTATGACTGCTCACCCAAGAATTGGTTATACCATGATGAATTTAGTTTCTTGACCTAGGTACTCACATAGGTTGCTTGCAGGGGTTATTCTGTAGGTACCCTGAGTCAGATAAGGATAAGACAACTGCAAGATACCAGATATATAAAATATCCAGAACATAAATGAAATGCTAGAAATGACAGAATAACAGTAAAATATCCAGCATAATCTTCACAATACATAGAAATGATATACGAAATAGCAATAGAAATAGCACTTTGATTCAGATAGCAATGTTTATAGGCCTCTTCAAGGGGGAAATTTCCAGTCGAGTAGCACTCTGTTACAATAATATCTAAGCTAGGGTTCTCATACCCTCGACTCCTATTTATACTAAAAAGAAGCATCTAGAGGAAGATCCTTCTAGAACTGAAAGCTTCTATTAGGTCTTCTTACATCCGCCTTATTCTATTTTATTGAAAGGCCTTATTAATATTGACCTTTATTACATCCGAATACATTGATCTACCTATGTGTGGTTTAGGACCTTAACATGTCCGCCCCCTTAAAAAGAGCCTTGTCCTCAAGGCTTGAGATGTGGAAATTGTTGCAGAATGGTAGTTGGTTCCCAAGTGACATCTACTGGAGTCATATCTTTCCACTGTACTAGCACTTCCTTGATGGTTCTCTGACACAGGCGATGCTCACACTAGTCCAAAACTGCTTCTGGTTGTAGCCAAATTGATCCTTCTTCAGCTAACTCTGGAAGGTTGGCTTGAATTTGGCACCTGGTTCCAATCACCTTCTTCAAGCATGAAACATGAAAAATAGGATGTAGCTTTGACTGACTAGGCAGAGCTAACTGATATGCGACTTGTCCCACATGCTTGAGAACTGTGTAAGGGCCATAAAATTTGGGTGCTAGCTTCTAACACTACTCTCCCTTGAGGGAAGTTTGCTTATATGGTTGCAGTCACAAAAAAACCTGATCCCCTTCTACAAATTGACATTCGGAGCGACCTTGATCTGCTTGTTGCTTCATTCTATTCTAGGCCATGACCAAGTTCTCTTTAAGGGTATGAAGGATATCCTCTTGGACTGTAACTGTTTGGTCAACCGCCTGGACCTTCGAGGTACCCGGTAAGTATGAGAGAACTAAAGGTGGCTTATGTCCATACACTGCTTCAAAAGGAGTCATGCGAGTGGCTGTATGGTATGTAGTGTTGTACCACCATTCGGTGAGGGGTAACCATTGAGCCCACTGGTGTTGTTTTTCAGAGGCAAAGCACCGCAGATATGTTTCCAAACACTTGTTGAAAACTTCCGTTTGACCATCTATCTAGGGATAGTAAGCTGAGCTGAGATGCAATTGTGCGCCTTGTAGCTTAAATAGTTCTTGCCAAAAATTACTTGTGAAAGTTGGGTCTCGATTAGAAACAATAGAGTTTCGCATGCCATGAAGCTTGAAGACCTGATCCATGAAAATTTGAGCCATCGTGGATCCAGTAAATGGATGGTGAAGAGAAAAAAAATGAGCATACTTGGAAAGGCGATCCACCACCACCATTATGACTGATTTATTCCCTGATTTGGGTAAGCCTATAATAAAGTCCATAGAGATATCCTTCCAAATAGCAGGGGGAATCGGAAGCGGATGGAGGGTGCCTAGAGATTTGATTGTTTCTCCCTTGTTGCATTGACACACCTCACATTCAGCCACAAACCTACGGATGTCATGTTTCATACCATCACAGAAAAAAAAACGTTTGACTCGGTCATATGTTTTGGTGAACCCTCAATGCTCCACTATGGGTGTAGCATGAAGCTCAGAAAGTACCATGGATTTGAGCTTGGATTGTTTACTTAAATACAAGCGGCCTTTGTATCGAAGCTCATTCTAGAGCCAGGAGTACCTTGGGGGAGCCTGAGCCTTGTTCTGTAGTTGCTAGATTAGATGCAAACTTTTGGGGTCTTGAAGCCATTCCTGGTGCACAGCTTGCAACCAATCGGGTACAATGAAGGAAAGAGAAAAAAGGGATCCTTCGTCTACATATTTCCGAGACAATGCATCCACCACGACATTGTCTTTGCCCTTCTTGTAAATGATCTCATAATCATATCCAAAGAGCTTAGTGACCCATTTTTGTTGCTCCTAGGATGAAATGCATTGTTCCAGAAAGTACTTGAGGCTTTGATGGTCGGTCTTAATTTGGAATCGTTGCCCCAAGAGATAAGGATGCCATAATTCAACGGCATGCAAAATCGCCAAAATTTCTTTTTCATAAATGGGTTTGCCCAGATTCCTTTCAGACAGTTGCTTGCTAGTGAAGGCCAAAGGGCAACCCTCTTGCATAAGGACAGCACTGATTCCTTTCCCTGAGGCGTCACATTCCAACACAAAGGTCTTTGTGAAGTCAGGAAGGGCCAGAACCGGAGTGGTGCACATGGCCATCTTCAAGGTTTGAAAAGCTTGAGCAGCTGCTGGAGTCCAAGTAAAAGAGTTCTTTTTAAGGAGAGTCGTGAGAGGTGTTGCATTCTTTACATAGTTCTTAACGAACTTGCGATAATACCCTGTGAGGCCCAAAAATCCACGCAAGATTTTGAGAGTCTTTGGGTGCGGCCAGTCTTGCATAGCTTCAATCTTTTTCAGGTCCACCCTGACGCCATCCTTTTCCACCAGATGACCCAAGTATTCTACTTCTGAGGCACCAAAAGCACATTTGGACTGTTTCAGGAAAAGTTGGTGCTAAGAGAGTAGGCAGAGAACTTGATCCACATGAGTGAGATGGTCTATCCAGGTTTTGCTATAGATGAGGATATCATCAAAGAAAACTAGGACAAAATGACGGAGGAAAGGGTGGAATACATGGTTCGTGAGGCTCTCGAAGGTGGAGGGGGCGTTACACAACCCAAAGGGCATGACCAAAAACTCATAGTGGCCCTCATGAGTCCGAAAGGTCGTCTTGGGAATGTCAGCCTCCTTCATACGGATTTGGCGATAGCCCGAGCGAAGATAAAGTTTGGTAAAGAATTGGGCACCACTCAATTCATCCAAGAGGTCATCAATGACAGGAATGGGAAATTTGTCTTTGATGGTCAGTTTGTTGAGAGCATGGAAGTCAGGACACATTCTCCAAGAACCTTCTTTCTTTAGTACCATGATGATAGAAGATGAGTAAGGGATCGTACTAGGACGGATGACGCCGACAGTAAGGAGTTCCGGGACCATTTTTTCAATTTCATTTTTTTGTGCAAACGGGTGGCGATATGGACAGATATTGAGGGGAAGGCTTCCTGGGACAAGGGGAATGGAATGATCATGAATACCTCGGGAAGGGGGAGTCCTTGGGGAGTGGAAAATACCATGTGATGTTTAGAAAGGAGGGCTTGGAGGTCTTGGGTACGGGAGGTGTCTTTGTGGCTTGTATGGCGTGGAGTTGAGCAATGACACTAGAATGACCTTTTTTTAGTAGTTTTTCCATGCGATGAGAACTGATGATCTTAGGTGAACCAGTAGTGATGCTTTGGAATTTATATTTTTGGCCTCCTTGGTTGAATTGCATGGTTAAGTTCTGAAAATCCATGAGAATGGGACCCAAAGTTCTTGGCCAGTCTGCACCCAACACAATATCGCAACCACCCATCTCAATAGAAAACATATGGGATTTTAGTTGGTAGTCACCGATTTGGAGACACACATTTTCATAGCACCTGCCACATTTCATAGAACCACCATTGGCAATCATGATTTGGAAATTGTTGACAACATGGATGTAGCAATGGGTTTCTTGGGCAATGCAACGATGAATAAAATTGTGGGTGCTGCCACTATCAACCAGAATGATGACCTTTTGGTGCTTGATGTAACCAATTAGCTTGAGGGTTTGGAGGGCCGAGAAGCCAGTGAGAGCATTGAGGGAAATGATTGGTTCCACTTCGGGAGGGTCGGAGGGAGGGTTTATGTCAGTGACTTCTGGTGACTCGGGCACAAAGGGAGTGTCATCATCCTCTTCTGGAACATCTTCAGAGATGGCCATAAAAATATTTTTTTCCTTACATTTGTGGCATGGGAAATATTTGTCATCACAGTTATAATAGAGGCCTTTGAGTTGTCGTTCGGCCATTTCATCCCTGGTCAATTTTTGGATCTTTAATGGGGCGGAGGGAGTAGTGGGGTTTACTGGTTTAGGGCGAGGGATAAAGGAAGGCTTACAGTTTTGAGAAGAAACAATTTGTTGTGCTTATTTAGCTTTTTTAGTAGCCTCCACCCAAGTCATAGGTCAAGCCATGAGGACATGGGCCCAAATCTCCTCCTTGAGGCCACTGATAAAACACTCTCGAAAGAAAGCATTAGTCATGCCTTCTGTTTGGAATGCCAGTCGCTCAAATGCAGCTATGAAGTCTTCGACTGTGCCTGATTGCTTCAATTTTGTCAAACGGCCCAAATGGTTGGTTTCAGTGTCAAAGCGTTCATAAAGCTCCGCCACAAATTGGGTCCAAGAAATATACCCTTGACGGGAAGTTTTTCTCCATTGCCACCATTTCCAGCGTTCTTGATCTAGATGGAGAACACCATAACGGAGTTTGGCCAAGTCATCTGTAATGTTGTAGAGAGAGAAATAATGTTCCATTTGGGTGACCCAACCAATGGGGTCTGAGCCATCAAATTTGGTTACATCCACCCGTGGAAGGCGTATGTCCCATTGAAAGTGATGGGGTTGAAAAGAATGGGAAGAAGTTTCACCTTCAGTCTTTTTATGTGCATCAGGAAAAGATTCATCGTTAGGGATCTTTAGTTTGGTGCAGAGTGATGCAAAGACAGATTTAAGCTGGGTGGTTAGTTCATGTTTGACTTCCGCCATTGCAGACTGCACGGCTACATTTACCGAGGCATTCATGGATGCATCACAGGAGGAAATAGTAGCACTGAGTTGTTGCACTTCTTGTTGGGTCTCGAGGAAACCAGATTGCAAGGTGTTGAAGCGAGACTCTAGTTCTTGGCTACGGGTATGGGCCATGATGATGGGTGAACTGAAAAGGGAGTGGGTGGGGTCAGAAATTTTTGCAGAAAAATGATATGGAGGAATGTGATAAGGGAGAAGAGATGAATCTAATGGAATAGGTCTCAAATAATGGTGAAAAAATTTCCAAACTTATTTATTTATTTATTTATTTTTGTTGCAGGGTTATACTTTGGTCTGAAGAATGCTGCAGTGTTGAAGTCACCAAATTCTAAACCAGAGAGAAATGTGTATTTACTTAGCAACCCAAACACAGATGCATGGCAATAGATCTTGCCGATTTAATTTGTTTATGTTCCCCAAAGGTTAGGTATTCAAGGGTTCTACAGACAAGGGTTTGACTTGTGTTATAGCTCTCTGATATATGTGCGGGGTCCAACAGTAGTACTCAGCCCAATATCTCAGGGCACTAACTAAGGAGGATAGACCGTACCCTTAGCTGTACTACTCGACTATCCAGGTACTAGAGAGTATCTTCCCAAGTGTTGTTATAAGTGACACTATAGCAGTCTGGCGGCCGATAGGTTTATCTAAAGAGGGCTTCAGGAATTCTAGGCCGATCTGTACACAGGTGTTGTCTGATGCACTACCACTCGAAGGGGTACCAACAGGGGTTACAAGGGTGGCCAACAGATGTGCGCTTAAGAACCACTCATATTTCCTGCATGTATGAATCCATCAACAGTGGGTTTATGTGCATAACGACAGATCTCTGTGGCTTAAAGACGTCAGAATACGTCTCTACCCTGAAAAAAAATTACCCACAATTTCTGCCAAGGAAAGTGCTCTGATACCACTTGCAAGATACCAAATATATAAAATATGCAGAACAGAAATGAAATGCTAGAAATGACAGAATAACAGTAAAATATCCATCATAATCTTCACAATACACAGAAATGATATACAAAATAGCAATAGAAATAGCACTTTGATTCAAATAGCAATGTTCACAGGCCTCTTTGAGGGGGCAACCTCTAGTCGAGCAGTGCTCTGTTACAATAAACTCCAAGCTAGGGTTCTCATACCCTCGACTCCTATTTATACTAAAAAGAAGCATCTAGAGGAAGATCCTTCTAGAAGTGGAAGCTTCTATTAGGTCTTCTTACATCCACCTTATTCTATTTTATTGAAAGGACTTATTAATATTGACTTGTATTACATCTGAATACATTGATCTACCTATGTGCAGGTTAGGACCTTAACAACAACATTGAATTTATGGAGGATTTTCTCTCTAGAGCAATCTGACTGACTGTGCTATGAATCCCATGAGGGTCCTTAAAAATGATTCTATTACCTCCACTCTATTTTCCGAGAGTCTTATCCCCTCCTGGGAGAAGCATACCTTCTTTAGTTAGGGAGGTCCCTTGAACCATCATATCATGTTTGTGTGCATTAACATTTATCTTTATTTAGGAGTGTGCTCTTTGATTATTAGGTAGCCTTAGGATTTTGTTTTGCATTGTGAGTTCTGACTCATCGTGGATCAAGACCAATGTCCCCACCGGTCTCGGTGCATTTTGAGTCAAGTACCACAATTTGGTCTATTACCAAAGCCACCTCCTAAAAGGCATATAGTTAATAAAGGTGGTACATATATCTCCACCACTTAGGTTCACGATCATCCTATTCTGAGTAATGATTCAACTCCAACCTTTGTTATGGTTGGTGGAGCCCCCGTGACTCCCTCACTTAGCATTACCCAGTCCATGAGCTCAAATCAATCCATGGGGACATATCCTTTTATATTTTCAAATGGTATGACTTTTTCATCATCGATATTTGTTCCCCCCAGAACCTTTTTGATGGAGAAGCCTTGTTATAGTACTCATTTGATGCCACTGGCCTCTAATCCTTTCTCTTTTGGTATGCCTAATATGACTTCGTACATGTCGTCCTCCTTTCCGATACCTAACATCGACACTAGTTTTGGGCCAGGGGAATGCCACCTCCTTGTAATACTTTCTCGGTTGGTGGGGGGAATATCCCTCAATTATTTCCTACGATGGAGGGTTGGAATCCTCCTTCCTCCAGACCCAATCCTAGATATTTTCAAGGGTTAATGCACATATGGGCAGTGTTTCTACTTCATATATCTCATTCGTTTATCCATTGTTCCCAATGCCTTTTCCCACGAATGATTCTTTCATGGAAAAACCTCCTCCAACATATGATATTACATTGGGGTGGGCTCAATTTTATAACATGAGAAACCCCCCACATAGATTTACTTCGTCAGGGGGCAATGTATATCCTCATATGGATAACCCATATCATATTGCTTTCTCCTCACAAGCATTCCCATCTAGGATGACACCTTCACAGCCTTTCATATTACCAACCTATGCTAGTCATGTTGGAGATAGGTCAAAAACCTATGCAAATAATGTTGAATACCTGCAACCAACCACTGCAAGTCATGCTGTGGGCACAACTCTAGTCACTACTAGTCACACTAGACAAACATCACCAACCTCTGCAAGTCAATTTGGAGATCAACCACTAGCCTTTGCAAGTCATGTTGGGAGCATGTCATTAGCCACTACAAGTCATGTTGGGGGAATTCATACAATTGAGAAGACTAGACATATAGGACGTAAGCCCAAGTTCCTTTGTAGAATTTACAAAGGATATAATCTAACTCATTTGTGCTCTGCTATTGCACTAGTACAAGAAGCGCAGTCCTTGTCTGACGACCCTTTAGGTTTTGAGTCATCTTTAGTTTCCCAAAAATCTAATCCTTCTTTGGTTGATGCAACAATCATGCCAATGTAATATTCAGATGACACCACTCTTGTTTTTAGGGGTTATGTGTCTCTTGACCATTTTTTCTCGCATCTTATTCAACCAAATAGTTGAAAACGTTGTCGTGTCAATGCAATTTTTGGTCCATCCCACTCTTCTCTTTGAGAGTGAGAAGTCTAAGGAAGTGACATTATCGATGCAATCTTTAGCCAATACCACTCTTCCTTTAAGGGGTGATGTGTCTTTCAACCATTTCCTTAGCATGTCCAGTTTTGTACCTTCTAAACAAATGGGAATTCCACTCTCTCCAAATATGCTCCCTCCAAGTCCTAGGATGGATTCCTTTGATTGGAATGATCTTGTAGAGACTCACCTTCCTTCTTCTCCACCCTTCCAGATAATGGGTGTTCATCGATGTGTGGTAGATGAAGGATCCTCTACAAGTATTTTATCCTCCTCTTCTTGGAAATCCTTGGGTTCTCCCAAGATTGTGTCATCTACCAGTGAGTTGTTGGCTTTTGATAGAAGACCTACATGGGAGCCCTGGCCTCCCCCTATGGGCCCAAGTAATCTAGCCTTTCCTCTTGATTCTGATCTTTATGTTGGTGAGACCTAGAGCCCTAGAATTTGTGAGTTGTTAAGCCCAATTTCATGGAGTTTGAGTTTCTTTCAGATGAGGTTATCCTTGAAGCTATGATTTTGGATTTTCGACCTCTTCCTGAACTGGAAACTTTACAAGTTGATTACCAAAAATCCCTTTTCCTCAGCCTAGCAATGGGCCCTACCTAGAGAAATACCATGCATAATTCGTAAGGTTGTGTGGTCCTCTATACATATTGTACTTTTAGGTTTTCTTATTTTCAAGTTATGTATCCCTTAACACATGTTTTATCATAGGTTTATATATTAGACATATTAACTTCTGCGTTAGTGGTTTTTTATCTTCTATATAGGACTTTGGAGACATTTTCTTTCATACATTTCTTTATGTCCATTCATACTGACAACTCATGATCTTGAAACTTGCATATAGGTTAGATTTTCCCCTCCATGCATTTTTTGCATTATCCATTTCTTATATCATTTATCCTTAGGATCAACCCCATTGAGTTGTGACACAAAACCTTCTATGTTATTTAGAAGTTTTTTAATTCATGTGGTAGAGCCTACCTTCCATGGGCATCCTAGCTTAGCTCCCCTCTGCATTTTGGCACCCATGATGTAAGTTTTCTATTAGGCTCGAGAGTCTCTTATATCCCCACTATGACATTACGTTAGAACCTCATTCTTCTTACTCAATCTCATTCTGTCCACTACCTATGGGACTTCCTAGAGTCTTGGTTAAGCTATTTTCAAGACTCCTTAGAAATGAAAACATTGTTGAGTGAGATTGTCTCTTTCACACTTGTTAAGTGGATTTGAAAGGACGTCTATTTTGGTATAAGTTTAACCCTTTTCCATACCAAATAGACTACTTACGAAAAATGAATACTCTAGTATTGTTTTCTTGGGTATTGTTTTATAATTTTTTCAACCCAATGGACTAAATCTATGAAAAAGGATGCTAGTGGAAGTTTCTTTCTTGTGTCATGTTTTAATTTCATACCATTATCCTTCTTTCATTGTTGAGCCTAATACTGGCTCCCACTTTCTTGTTATAAGCCTCTTTCCCCAACAATTCTCAGCATTAACTAAGTAGTGCCCTCCATGTATCCTTTGTAGCCTAACACCCTTTACCCATAGAGGAGACATCCCCTCGAGTGTCCATGTCCCGCATGCTTTCCCTTGCATTGATCATAGGTATGTTCCACTTCTTGTAACAAGTTTCTTACTCGTGACACTCATTTCCTCTCATGTATCATAGCATTTCCTATGAAAAAAAAAAAAAAAAGACAAGTGGGAAAGGAACATTATCTCATATCGGCAGAAGTTGTGTCACCTTTGAATAGATCACAAAATCTTTAGTCCATTTCATCCAAGGTTTGGGTTTAGCATGGCCTTAGAAATTTGAACTCATTACTTAGAGTATACTCCTCCAACTGGTTATTCTTCCAATCCCTTTGGACAGTTTGTTGTTGCCTCTTGAGTCACAAACTTTTGTCAATGATCTATTTTAAGTCTATGTTGCTTGAGTTATCCATCTATCTCATGCTCTTGTTCAAAGGAATTTTAAGCTTGTGCCGACCATTCCTCACAACTCTTGACTTTTCATGTCGGTCATCCCCTTACAAGTGAATCTTAGAATCACATGAATTTGTTTTCCTACCTTGCACCTTGGGCCTACTTTCATCATTCGTAGGTGACCTTGAACCCAAAATATGACATCTCTCCTTTGGCCTTTGATTGGGGGTTTTCCCTTGTGTTTGATGGAAATAAATCTATTCACACATTGGGATTCATGCAGTGTCTTGGATTCCATTACACCCTATTGGTGGTTTCCTTTCCTTTGTCGACAGTTTTCATTATTAGTTTTTATTCATAGGGTCTCTTTTGTGTACTACTTACATATGGTACATATGAGAGACACACATGGTCATTGGTTCGTGAACATCCTATTCAACCAAGTTCTTCCTAATCATCAAGATATTTGTTTGTACCTCACGTTGGATGATGAGAGATGCCTTAATGCTCTCCTTTCAGTGAGTCTCCTTCCAATGATTTCATCTCATCTATTCTGGAATCGAGATCTAGAGACCTATGAGTACCAAGAGGCTTGTAGTCATCATTGGTAGGTTCTCCCACCATCGACAATTGGGAATACATTAATGTCTCCTAATCAATGGATTCTTCAAGTTTTCAACCTCAACACCCTTAGTCACACTTGTTGAATGTACTAAGTTCCTTGAGTCTACTTTCATATCGGTGGGTTGTCTCACATTTGTTAATGATATACCTTCATGACTAGTAATCAAATGAAGTATCATTATCTTCGACCTCAACTCCTTTATTCATATAATGTAGACTTTCACCTTCAACGGATAGTGTATAATACCTCTAGTTTATAGTAGAAACACCTCATATGTTTTTTTGTCTTTCATTGGACTAGTACCTACATGAATTCAATGATCATGAAAGATCAAATTGTACTCCATTGCATACAAATATATTTAGTTGATTTTGAGACTAGACTCCATTGTGTCTTGTTCATGACTATGGCATCCTATGGAATCTATCCACTTTGTATTGCATATTCATGGACATGAACAACTATTTGTTATATATCCACATGGATATGTAGTGTAATCAAGTTTGGAAGCCATGTGTATAGATTCAACATGAATTTTAATATTTTCATGAGTAACTAGTTCTCCCAAATGGTTCCTCACTACTCCACATTTGGGAATTATAATCTATTTCGGTCATTTTCATTGTTCCTCTGACCTTACAAATTAGGGGGCATCTATTAGAGAATTTTTTTCCACACTCCATGCATCTTGCTTTGATGGCCTTCCCTTTCCCTTTGCAGACTCAAGTTCCCCTTTTTTGTTCATTCCAGAGTTAAAAATTCAAATTTATCTACATATACAAGGACCATAGTTATAAAGATCGCATATATGCAGGTTTCTCCATTATAACCCTCTTACATTGGGTTTCATGCTAAAAAATTAAAAAATATGTCAGGTTTCCATGCCATGTCACGAGATCCATGGTCCTTTACCTTCCATATACTGTAAACACTTTGTTTCGACCCTTCAATTCCATTTGGAGGTTATAAATTGAGCCATATACAATCCTTGAACATACATTCATCATCGAGAGAAAAGACACTTTGGAGAAATTTCACCTCATATTGAGGATGTGGATTTGTCCTTGAAAGTCTGAAATTCTTGTGTTTAACCCCCAAGCTCTTCCTATCTTGAGATGGAGAAACTCAATGACTCCTACTACTTGTGAGATTTCCTTTGTGGAGGATTGAAGTGGTGAAGGCCCAGCTGGAGGGACTTAGGTTCTTGGTTCTGATATGTGTTGTTACAGAAGTTTGTCACCTATGTACTTTTGTTGATTACATTAATAGAAATTCTCTTTTATTGTCCAATTATATGTCACAAATATTTGTATTACTTTCCATGAGCATATTTGTTATGCATGTTAATGGACTATACTATTTTATATGATAACATTCTATATAATTTCTATATGCTTGTGTATCTTGGATGTCGAGGACAAGTTGCAGGCATCAAGATTTGGGTCGTGAGTTCAACCATGGTCTTCTTTGGACATTTGGACGAGGTAGGCTTCTATTCTTCTCTTGTTAGCATTCCTATTTATATAGCATACTTGAGAACAGAGTTGATTTATGTAGGTCATTTCGTTTTTTGTTGTTTACCCCTAGCCATATAGATATTTTCCTCATAACATTGTAGAAACATTTTGCAACAACAAGTTTACTAGAAAATTATCTTAATTTAGTGTTAG
Source organism: Picea engelmannii (assembly GCA_009831015.1). Lineage (NCBI taxonomy): Eukaryota > Viridiplantae > Streptophyta > Pinopsida > Pinales > Pinaceae > Picea > Picea engelmannii. The sequence continues at coordinate 152,062 of ML789866.1, read as the reverse complement.
TAAACTTAGTAGGAATCTTGAGAGATTTGAAAAAACAGAGTTTGTTTATCACTTTCACCACAAGAGAGCTTAGAGATTAGTACCTTTGAGGTCTATGGCATCTTTACAATAGTAATACAATAAGTTTGGAGATGAAGCTAGAAAAGACTAAGAGGTAAGGATTAATCTCTAAGGTGCTAACACATTAAGGACTTCGGGTTTAAGCCTTAAAGAGAAGGATTGCTAGAGAGAAAGAAATTTTGGGTTATAGCAACATTTTCTCCCTTCTTAATACTTCAACTAGATCACAATCAAGAGTTTGGGGCTAAAATACAAAAATTCTATCACTTTAGGGATTTAGGATTCTAACCCTAGATAGGATCTCTTCAAAAAAATTAGACAAAAGTGACCTTGTGAGAGGAGGAGGCACTCTATGATCCTCTCTAAGGGTTTCACCGAGCAATATCTCTAGCATAAAGAAGCAATCTTCACCATGAACATAACAACATAAAGATAAATTTGTTGGATACTGAGAGGGGGGTTGAATCAGTAATAGCGTAATTATAATCTTTTTTCTTCAAATGTTATATCAATGTAGAATTATTATCCAATAATGAGCAGTAAGAAATAAACAATCACACACATACAAAGTACACCAATGTTTTACGTGGAAATCCAAATTGGTAGAAAACCACAGAATACTTTATTCTTATATGTCTTGAAGAATTTCATTCATTGGAAGCACCAACTTCCTTTGTTTTCCAGCTACAACTGGAAGGAGGCTCCAACCCCCTAGTTTCTCAGGCTACAACCTGAGGGAAGCTCGAACTCCCCAATTCTCTGGATACAACCAGAAGGATGCTACAACTCCCAATGTTCTCCAGATACAACCGGAAAGTGGCTACAACCACTTGTCCTTGCCTCGTCCTACCACCCTGAAGTAGAAGTAGAATGATGGAACCACTATCACACTATCACAGTGAGATATAATGTTGTAAACCTATAACAATAAATTTGAACCATGCATCAACCATGCATCAACCTATACCTCAACCTGTAATCAACCTGTACCATAAAAAAGTGCATCAACCATGCACCAACCTGTAATCAACCTGTACCATTAACAAGTGCATCAACCATGCACCAACCTGTAATCAACCTGTACCATAAACAAGTGCATCCAACCATGTACCAAGTATGTACCAATCGTGTGTCAACTACTCATCAACTATGACTCATCAATATGTACCAACATCATCAACTATACACCTAATGTATGTGCCAACTCATCAACTACTTGTCTCAACCATGTACTCAACATGTACCTCAACCAAAAGACCTCATCAATTTCATCATCCAAATCTGATTTGTAGCTCTTTAATAGACCTGGTGTATATTATCACATTCTTGCAAACCTTCCTTAACTTTAAAAAAAAGAGACTGGGATTTTCATCAAACTTTTCTTTAGTCTCACATGCCTAGTTTTGGATTAGTCAACAACCCTAACTTGAAGTAATCATAACTTTGAACTTGTAATGTATAAAGATATGAAACTGGTACACAATGTTCTTTGGTGTGCTTTATGCAATTCCTCCAATTTTCACTGCTTCGAACCTCTCAAAAAAGGAGTTATAGCAAAAATGGCATACCTTGTTGAATTCTGGCTTATTCTAGGGAGCAACCTTGTAGAGCATGTCCTGCACAAAATATTTTATGAATCGATATGAAAATATTAAAAAGAATAACATAGCATGTACCATAACCAACACATTTTTTCTAACTGAATTTGGGTCTGTTATGAAGAATTTATGATGTTTTTACCCGAAACACTTGATTTTGACTAGTTTCAGGACTGGCCACAAACTCTATTTTCCATGGAGTGTAATTCCCAAAATACAATGACCCACAAGCTGAATTTGTTACCATGGATACTTGGATATGTTTTCTCACTTGCGTAGCAATTTCATTGTCTGAATCATTATATAAAAAAATTTATAGCAAAAATGGTGAGATGACCTATAAATAACATACCTTAGAAAGCACCATCAAAAGAATTTATCCTTCCTAGAATTTCGGCCTTCTTTTCTTCACCTTCACTCAGAATTCCAGTTTAGATATCCTTGGTTACCTTAGAAACATTTAGATATTCAATATACTCAAGTTTTTTTTAAATGAGAGAGCCTTGCCTCTTATTTATTCTCTCCAAGTAGCTTCCTTAAAAACATCTTCTAGGTCACTTGGCCTACTTTCCTTATTTTAGGGTTGGGTCCACTTCTAATTTCTCCATTAAATTTATTATTGAAATAATTTATTTTGTATTCACTTTGAATTATAATAAACTCATCACTTCACTTTATTATTTACCTTTTAAAACCTCTTAAACCACTTTGACTACTTTGACCTTTTGGGGCTTCTAGATGACATATGAGGGTCTTCCAACTTCGTAAGGCCATAACTTTCGAACCGTGAGGAGTTATGTGATATTCTACATACCACCAGAAATGGCATGACATTTACTATCCATATATAATATTATTATCTGAAAATATATCATAACTCATACCATTACCCATCAAACAATCTTGGGTCCATTACCCGAACCTGGGGTCTCCAACTTCTTATGGCCATAACTCTCTAACCGTAAGGAATTATGTGACGTTCCACATACCACCGGAAATGAAATGACAAACACTATCCATCTAGGATATTTTTCATACCAAATTTACTTTCCTTCATCTCATTATTCCACAATTAAGCATGGATTCTCTTACTCCACAAAGCATCTTCCCGTGAGGGCTTTTACCATAAGGGGACCACTTTGGATTTCATCCATATTTACTTCGTATCAACCATGAAAAAACAATAATGAGTCATATTCAAATCAAATAATATTGGGTCCATTACCCAAACCTCTGTGCTATAGGGTTTTCTTCAAGGGTTGACATCAATGACAACCAACCTTAATCAACAATCTCCCCCTTTGACATTGATGGAAACACTCTGATGCAATACTAAAATCATATCACTCATGATCCTCCTAGAACCATGCCTTTTTCCTCTGCATCTGATAAATCTTCTCCCCATGGAACCATGCCTCTGTCCTCTGCATCTGATAAATCTGCTCCCCCTAGAACCATGCCTTTGTCCTCTGCATCTAATAAATCTCTCCCCCTTTGCCATCAATGGCAAAGGTATCTTTCCATCTGGGGCTGCTACCCATGACAAACTATCATCTTATGGTGCTTCCTCGTGTACATCTAATACATATAAGATAAGCATTCAAAACACATTCAAAAGACATTCTTTTTTGGAGTAGAAATAACTCCAAGTTTTTGACGAAGATATTCAAAGTCTTCCCGTGGAAGTGGTTTTTTAAAGATGTCTGCCAGTTGTTCTTTTGTGCCCACATACTCAACTTTGATGTTCTTTTCTGCAACCCATTCCCATAGAAAGTGATACTTGATTGGAATGTGCTTCATCTTGGAGTGCATCACCGAGTTTTTTGAGATATTGATGGCACTTGTATTATCACAATATATTGGAATGGGCTCATCATACTCAACCTGTATATCTGTCAAAGTTTGTTTCATCCAAAGAACCTATGTACAACATGTTGTTGCTGCAATATACTCTTCCTTGGCTGTAGATAGAGATACCAATGATTGTTTCTTGCTTAGCCATGATACCAACCACTCACCTAAGTAGAACATTGCTCCACTGGTGCTTCGTCGGTCATCAATACAACCTACCCAATCTACATCTGTGTAGGCAATAAGTGATAGATCGTTTCCTTTTGGATACCATAATCCAAACTCTTTTGTTCCTTTGAGATATTTGAAGATCCTCTTTACTGCTAATACATGTGATTCCTTTGGTGCTGCTTGAAATCATGCCACCTGTCCAACTATCTACATTACATCTGGTCTGAATGTTGTCACATATAGTAGGCTACCAATCATTGACCTATATTGCCTCTTATCTGTAGACTTTGAATCATCATATTTGCTCAACTTACAACTGGTTTACATGGGAGTGATAACTGGTTTGCAATCTTCCATTCCGAACCTCTTTAGCATTTCTATGATATACTTGGTTTAATAAATAAAAATTCCTTGGTTTCTTTGACGTATCTGAAGTCCCAGAAAGAAGGATAGTTCTCCAAGTAACGACATTTCAAATTCATTATGCATGTCTTTTGCAAATTTCTGGCTTAACCTGTCATCATCACTACCAAAAGTAATATCATCAACATAAACTTCAATTAATAAAATATTACCTTGACTTACGTTGATGTAGAGGTTGTTGTCTACACTTCCTTTTGTGAACCCTGGTTGCTACAGATACTTATCCAGTCTGGAGTACCATGCTCAAGGAGCCTCTTTTAGACCATACAAGGCATTTTTTAATTTACACACATAGTCTGTGTTCTCTGACAACTGAAATCCTTCTGGTTATTCAATGTAGACTTCTTCTTCAAGTTCCCCATTCAAAAAATATGATTTTACATCCATCCGATATACTTTAATATTTTTGGAGAATGCATAAGCTAAAAGAAAACAGATTGCTTCCATTCTGGCAACTGGGGAAAATGTCTCTTCAAATTCGATTCCTTCAATCTGTGCATATCCTTTACATACCAATCTAGCTTTGTTCCTTGTAACATGTCCATATTCATTCAATTTATTCCTGAAAACCCATTTTGTGTAGACCACATTCTTATTCTTTGGTCTTGGAACCATTTCCCAAGTGTCATTTTTCTCTATTTGATCCACTTCTTCATCCATGGCCTTATTCCAAAATTCATCCTTGCTGGCTTCTTCAAAATAGTTTAGTTCAATTGTAGATATGTGTTCTAGGTGTGTTTGTTCTGGTGAACGGATTTTTCTTCTAGTCTCAACTCCTGCATCTTTGTTTCCAATAATATGATCTGAAGGACGATTATTCTGTAATCATTTTCTAGGTGTCTTTGAATATACTTGTTGAACTTGCTCTTCTACTTCTGTTGGATTCTCTTCATCTTCCACTTCCTCTTCTTCTTCTCTTTCATCTTCTTCTTCAAAAAGTTGTTCCATTGATTTGTTTTCTTCTTTCTTTGATTCTGGTATGTCGGTTTCATCAATTGTTACGTTGATGCTATCTACAACTTTGTTTAATCTTAAATTGTAACACTTGTATGCTTTCCTTGTACTTGAGTAACCAACAAGTATTCTTTTGTCCACACAAGAATCAAACTTTCCCATTCTACCATCTTCTCTTTTGATGTAACATTTGCTTCCAAAAACTCTAAAGTGCTTCATATTTGTTAGTCTTCCTTTCAATAGCTTGTAAAGAGTTTTATCAGTGTTGTTGTATGTACTACATGTGTCCAAAAAATATCTGTCAACTTTGAATCCATTATCATTGTTCAAGCCATTTCTTGTACTGTCATGTTCTTTCTTTCAACAACTCCATTCTATTGAGGTGTCCTAGCGACGGAGAATTGCCTTTTTATTCCATGATTGTTGCAGTAGTCCATAAATTTATTTGAGGTGAATTCTCCTCCATTATCTAATCTTAAGCATTTGATTCTTGAATCCATCTCATTTTCAACCATTTCCTTGTAGATCTTGAAATTTTCAAAAGATTTTGATTTGTTCTTGAGAAAGAAAACTGCAATCATTCTTGTATAATCATCAACTAATAACATAAAGTATCTCTCACCTTTTAAGCCATTTTTTGTAGTTGGTCCAACTAGATCGGTATGCACAATTTCCAGTGGTTTTGTTGTTGAATATTCCTTTGATTTGAACCTGGTCTTTGTTTGCTTTCCTTGTTGGTAATGCTTTCACAAAGTGTTGGTTGGTTTCATGATCTGGGGCATTTCTCTGACTGCTTCTCTTTTGCTGACTTTGACAAGGTTATCAAAATGCATGTGACTCATTCTTTTGTGCCATAGCCAACTTTCATCTTCCTTTCCTAGACAACACTTTTCATTTCCAATTTCTCTTAACACATATATGTTGCTTGAAGTTCTTCCAGCTGTAGCGACCAATTTCCCTGAACCTTCTTTTATTATCTCTCACTTTTTTGAATCGAAAGTAACATTATGACCTTGGTCACACGGTTGACTCACACCTAAAATATTATGTTTCATATCTTCTACTAGTAGAACATTTTCAGTCTTTTCATTCTTGTTCCCAATTCGAACTGTGCATTTTCCAATGATTTTGGATGAATCATTATTTCCAAAGGAGACTGATCCATCTATTTCCTTTCATAATGTAAGAAACTTGTCTCTATCACATGTCATGTGTTTTGAACATCCACTGTCAACATACCAACCACGTTTCTTTTGTTTAGCTTGTAGAGCGCACTGTGCATTCTTCATTGCTATACTAATCTTTCTTTCTTATCCATGTCATTTTCTGAGGTTCTTGTTTGTGACTCTGTTGAGGTTCTTTAGGAGGGACTGTCATTTTGCAATTTTTGTCCATGTGTCCAAAATTGTTACATTTGTAACATTCCACTTCAGTGCTCAAAGATTCAAACCTATTGTAACTTCTTCTCTGTGTTTCACTAGGTCTTCTTGAATAACCCCTTGGTGTATGGCTCTCAAATTAGTTATTGTTCCTGTTGTTATCTCTTCAATTTAAAGCTTTATGTCCAAAATTATTACATGCATAACATAAACCAAAAAATATAGTTTGATATCTAGTAGTTGAAGATATTATGAAAGTAGGTTCTCTTATGAATCCTTCTTCTTCTTGAGGCCTATCTATCTGTTGTTGATTCTAAAATCTGAATCTTCTCAGTGGAGGAGTGTTCTTGTAATCTTCCTTGTATATATTTTTATCCCCTTTGATTGTTTCTGCATAACTTTTTGGATTTGTTTCTTGCTCTATTGTTTTGGATCTTGATCCCTTTTCTGTCGAATTATATCCAAGTCTGGACTTGTCAAGATACGATTTTTTACTGTTTATATTGTCATCCAAAACTTTTGAGTTATTCTGCATATTTTTCTTTTGAATATCCTTTCTTAGTGTGACAATCTCTACTTCTAGGTTTCCAATGATCCTGTCCTTTCCTTTTAGTTGTTCTTTGAGTGCTTCTTCAATTCTTTTATCTTCTTCTATTTGAACCTTTAATTTTGTGATCATTTGTTCTAGTTCTTGAGTGTTTTTTTTTCTTATCTAGTTCTTCTTGTAGTTTATTGTTTTTCTTCTTTTCTCTTCTGATAACTTCTACGACAATCATTAATTCTTCTCGGAAATCAACTTCTGTCTCTTCAATTTCTTCTTCATATGCTTGTTCATATTCTTCTTCGGAGTCTTCTTTATCAAAGTCTTCTACTGCCATGAATAGACCTCTCCCTGTTTCACTATCACTAACTTCATCTTCATCTAATGATGCGATGTTTTCTTTGATGCAAATTTGTTTCTTGAAAACTTTCTTTGTAGTTCTTTTACCTTTATATGTTTGTCTTCCTTTTGAGTAACCTTCATCATTTCTCTTTTTATTATGAGGACATTTGTTAGCAAAATGACCAATACCATCACAATTAAAACAAATTAAAGGAAGCTTACCCCTGTACTTACCGTTGGTTCCCTTGTTCAGTCATTTGACAAAGTTGGCCACTTCTTCATCATTTTCCGAGACGTCGTTGCTACTGCTATATCCCTCTTATTCCTTTTTATTTTTCTTTGATCATTTGGATGCTTTGAAGGCTACTTCTTTTACATATCGATTTTCCTATTTAGTTCTCATCTCATATGCTGTGAAGATTCCATGCAGTTTGTCCATTCTTATTGAGTTTAGATACGATATTTCTTCTAGTGCTGATATCTTAGGGTTGAATCTCATAGGAAGAGATATTAATACCTTTTGAACAATTATAGATTCTTCGATTTCTTCTCCCAATCCTATGATTGCATTCACTATTTCATCAACTCGTAAGAAGTAGGTTGTGATATCTTCATCTTCCTTCATTTTTAGTTGTTTGAACTGACCTCTATAAGTTTGAAGCTTTGCTTCTTTGACTTTTGAATCTCCTTCATAAATATTTCGAAGCTTGTACCAAATCTCTTTAACAGATTTACATTGTGAAACTTTGGTGAATACCATATCACTGAGACCATTTAAAATTTCATTTATGGCTTTGGAATTATTCTCACCGAGTTTCACTACTTTGTCATTTGTTGATGGAGCTATTGGTGTTGTGTATCCATCTACAATTGATTGCCAAACTTGAAATCCCTGTGCCTATATATGTGTCTTCATCCTTATGCTCCAAAAAGCATACTTCTGTCCATCAAACTGTGGTATTCCATTTTTATACGAGTTGGTACTCTCCATGATCTACCTTTTAGTGGTTAAACTGATTTCTGAAGGAACCTTCTCTGGTACCAATTGTTGGATTACTGAGAGGGGGGGTGAATCAGTAATAGTGTAATTATAATCCTTTTTCTTCAAATGTTATATCAATGTAGAATTATTATCCAATAATGAGCAGTAAGAAATAAACAATCACACACATACACAGTACGCCAGTGTTTTACGTGGAAACCCAAATCGAGAGAAAACCACAGAATGTTTTTTCTTCTATGTCTTGAAGAACTACATTCATTGGAAGCACCAAATTCCTTTGTTTTCTAGCTGCAACTGGAAGGAGGCTCCAACACCCTAGTTTCTCAGGCTACAACCTGAGGGAAGCTCCAACTCCCCAATCTCTCGCTACAACTAGAAGGAGACTACAACCCCCAATATTCTCCAACTACAACTGGAAAGTGGCTAAAACCACTTGTCCTTGCCCCGTCCTGCCACCCTAAAGTAGAAGTAGAATGATTGAACCACTGCCACACTATCACTGTGAGATATACCTCTGTAAACTTGTAACAATAAATCTGAACCATGCATCAACCTGTACATCAACCTGTAATCAATCTTTACTATAAACAAGTAAATCAACCATGCACCAACCTATAATACACATGTAACATAAACAAATGCATCAACCATGCACCAAATTGTAAACAACCTGTACCATAAACAAGTGCATCCAACCATGTACCAAGTATGTACAAATCATGTTTCAACTACTCATCAATATGTACCAACATCATCAACTATACACCTCATGTATGTGCCAACTCATCAACTACTTGTCTCAACCATGTACTCAATATGTATCTCAACCAAAAGCCCTCATCAATTTCATCATCAAAATCTGATTTGTAGATATGTAATAGACCTAGTGTATATGTTCACATTCCTATAAACCTTACTTAACTTTAAAAACAAGAGACTAACATTTTCATCAAACGTTTCTTTAGTCTCACACGCCTAGTTTTGGATTAGTCAACAACCCTAACTTGAAGTAATCATAACTTTTAACCTATAATGTATAAATATCTAAAACTGATACACAATGTTCTTTAGTGTGTTTTATGCAATTCTTCCAAGTTTCACTACTTAGAACCTCTCAGAAAAGGAGTTATAGCAAAAATGGCATACCTTGCTGAATTTTGTTTTATTCTAGAGAGCGACCTTGTAGAGCGTGCCCCACACAAAATATATGATGAATTGATCTGAAACTACTACAAAAAATACTACAGAATGTACTCTAACCAACACATTTTGTCTCACTAAATTTGGATCTGTTATGAATAAGTTATGACATTTTTACCCAAAACACTTGATTTTGACTAGTTTCAAGACTGGCCACAAACCCTATTTTCCACGGAGTGTAACTCCAAAAATACAATGACCAACAAGCTGAATTTTTTACCACAGATACTTAGATATGTTTTCTCACTTTCATAGAAATTTCACGATCGGAATCATTATAGAAAAAAAATTATAGTGAAAATGGTGAGATAACCTGTAAATAACATACCTTAGAAAGAACCATCAAACGAATTTATCCTTCCTTGCATTTCGGCCTTCTTTTCTTCACCTTCACTCAGAATTCCGGTTTAGATATCCTTGGTTACCTCAAACACATATATATATTCAATATTCTCAAGTGTGTTTCAAATGAGATATCCTTGTCTCTTATTTTTACTCTCCAAGTAGCTTCCTTAAAAACATCTTCTAGGTCACTTGGCCCACTTTTCTTATTTCAGGGTTGGGTCCACTTCTAATTTCTCCATTAAATTTATTATTGAAATAATTTATTTTGTATTCACTTTGAATTATAATACACTCATCACTTCACTTTATTATTTACCTTTTAAAATCTCTTAA
>ML789866.1:121906-141566 GCA_009831015.1 Picea engelmannii | reverse complement strand
TCCATATTTACTTCTTATCAACCATGAAAAAACAATAATGAGTCATATTTACATCAAAAAATATTGGGTCCATTACCCAAACCTTTGTGCTATGGGGCTTTCTTCAAGGGTTGACATCAATGACAACCAACCTTAATCAACAAAATTTTCATGATTTTTACTTACTTCACCAAGATAGAATGAGATAAAACCCTAACTATAGAAATTACATCCAAAAGTCAGCAAAGAAAATCCACTACTTTACCTCCAAGAAATATTGCATTGAGAGAAAAGAGCTAATAACCCCAAAATAGCGAAAATTTCAAACTTGTTCTCTAAAAAAATGGTAAGAAGCTATGATGATAAAATGACAAGAGATGGTCCTCTATTTATTTGAGGCCATAAAAACCAATTTTTCCACTTTAAAATGTCAACAAAAAATTAGAATAGGCCAACCCCCTTCATTTTCCTTTATAATTTACAAAACAGAAATTACATAAAATAAAACATTAAAAAGGGTGATGTGCTTCCCCATGAGGGTGACATAGGGTTAGAGAAGGTGACATCCATATCCAATGAGTGGAATGTTGGCCCTTCAAAGGCCATATGTCATGATCATATATGAAAATGTCTCAAGCCATGAGCCTCCACTTGTCAAACCATATCATCCATCGAACCCTAGACTCCAATATGATGTCAAATACTAATGGGTGACATCCTAGGCCTCTAAAGGTTGTGTCCAAGTGGAAGAGGGGTGCAATCTCATCCTCCAATGATGCCAAGGTGCCTCCAAAGGAAACATTCTCTATCCTCAAGGTGCAATTCTCATCATCCATGGTCTCCCATATGTGGGGCATAACATCCATCTCATGGGCTTCCAATCCCCTATGAAGGTCCAAGTGGCAAAGTTCCTTCATGAATAGCTTTCACTAGAAATATCCTGCGAAGATAAACAAGTATTCCCTCCAAGGGTTCACAAGTAATATGAATCATGCCAAGTAAGTCACATTTAATAAAATAACCACACAAACAAGTTCATTAAATCCCCCCTTTTCAAATTAAAAAAATTCTCAAAGACATTATAAACTTTGCCAAATTTAGGTATGGGAGGGGTGTCATGGTGCCCTATTGGGTAGGCCAATCCACAAGTCAATGAATTTTTTCTAAGAAGACCCTATATATATAATCTAATGAGATGAGGTGGAGTGGGGAAAGACTCTAAGGCATGGGGTTCTTGACATATCAAGGGTTCGTATTGTCTCATTTATAGGTGCCTTTGTGGAGAGTGTGTTACATCCTTGAGTTCCTTTTATTTATAATGCAACCTTTTTCCAAGCCCTTTATTTGAATTTTATTAAGTACGAACATAGAGTGATATGTGCAATGGAGATAAAAGGATAACCACAATTCCTCTTAAAGGTAGAACACATTGAGTGCCATATGCACTAGAAATTAAAGAACATCGCAATGCATTCCCCCATCAAGCGAGACATTTTATTTAGATTTTTTTAAAAGTCCTTTATTCATTCAGAGAAACATTTCATGGCTCTTAGGACTTTAGGGTGAGCATTTATTTATGATGTTAGCTAAAAAAACTATGGGCCTCATCCCCTTATTCCCATGAAATGAGGTACAACCCCTTCTTGGGGTCAATGCACCCAAAAACCCAAAAGATGAGGAAACAAAGGAGAAGAAGTGTGGAAAGTGGTAAGTATGAGTGGGGACTGGTATGATGACCCTTCAAGGAAACCCACTAGTAGCAACCCCTTTCTTGGGGGTGACCAACATATTAGAATGCCATGTCAACCACCAAGGGGAAATTTCGCAAAAGATATAATTTCTAAGAGAACATTCAATAATAGAGAAAGGGTTCTTTGTAACATGCTTAAATGATTCAAATGTTAAAGTGACACTTACCATGAGACTATAATTGTTACCTCATGAAACAAGGCCAACTATATTATTAGAGCCAGGCTAGTGTAGTGGACGTTGCTCTACTACCAATGATAGTGGTGAAGCATGATGAATAAGAGGGGCTCTATGGGATGTGTTATGCATCAGTCTCTTGGAAATCCAATTTTTCTACCCATGGGCCTTGATACATCATCTCCTTATTTACCCCTAGGTTCAGGGGTAACAGGTTTAATTCCATGGATTTCTTCCCAAACCACGATTAATGCCGCAAGCCCCATATCTGATGCACAAATCATTGTAATGGTACTCGTTTCTTACTCTAAGGAAAATGATCCCCTATGGATGACATATTATGTGGTTTATGGTCTTTTATCTCCAAAGGTTTTATCTAGGGTCAAAGGGCCTTATTTTCCTTCCTCAACCATGGAGAATGACTTGATATCCATCCCTAGCATGCAAGACCTCATAATGGTACCCATATTACACTTGGAGTCCAAATATCACCTCTAAAGGAAACGTGTTGTGGTTTGAGGTCATGTTCATGGCCAATGATTCCTAGAAATCTATTTATAACACAAATCCTTTGTTTTCCTCCCTTCTATGGTCAAGGCCTTAAGACCCATCCTTATTGCAGAAAAACACATGATCACATCTATATCCCACATGTATGCCAAAGATGCAATTTAAAAGGTCTATATTGTGGTTTGAGGCCTTTATTATGGCCCATTAGATCAATATTCTTAATTTCATTCCTAATTCTCTCAATTCACCCCTAGTCATGGTCCCAAACCCATTCCTAGTGCACAAAACCTCATATTGACCCATCTCCCACTTTAGGGACAATTGTCTCTTATACAAGGAATGTTTTCTAAGTTGTAGCATTGTTCATGGCCCTTGGTCCCTAAAAGATTCATATAGGACCTAAGGGCCTTATTTTCCTCCTATGCCCATTTGCAAGGCCTTGAAACACATCCCTACTATCCAAGTAATTATGGGAGCAACCATATTGAACTTGGAGGTTGAATATTCCCTTTAGAGGGCTCATGTGGTGGTTTGAAGCCTTGTTTATCGACCATGAGCCCTAGAAGCTTCATTTAAAGCCTAATTCCCATTTTTTCGTCCCATTACAATGGTCAATTCCATGAAACCCATCCCTCATGTGCAAAACCTCTTAAAATGACCCATATTACAACTGGAGATCAAATATCCATGGTTATTTGAGGTATAGATCATGGCTTTGGAATTCATTTTCTAATATTTTGAAAATAAGCAATTATACAACACAAACATAGAAATATCAAAACATATTCATAGTAGACCTCTTCAACACCTTTCCAAAGAGTTAACGTGTGTGTTATTTGAAATTCAATTTATTTATTTCTTAGTATTTTTCCCTGTGGGAGTGTTTTTACTCACGCACACCCAAGTGTTTCTTAACTTTGGCAATGGAACTATAAACAAAAATATATCCAAATATGCATATTACAACAAATAGATGATTTTTTTTAAAGCAAAGTTGTTTTCTATTTGAAATTTATTTTTGTCTTGACATATATCAAAAATTTTAAATACATATCTTTCAATCTACTATACGTTTTTATTGCCTTACCCATCTTTGAAAAACATTATGTGTTGCACTAGTGCATACCGATTTCTACAATCTAAAACAAAAAATAAATAAATTGATTTCATCATGTTAAGACCCTTAAGCCCTACACTAAAGCTTGATTGGTAATTTCAAAGTTATGATGACTTTAATAATTTTAAAAATATTTAAAATCAACATTTAATTTTTTGAAAAAACAGTTGTGCACAGGAAAAAATATTCTCTGAGTTGTGCAAACTATTTTAAGGAAATTCCATGATTTAGGTACTCGACATTTTCACTAACATAAAATACATACCACTGTTAGAAAAACTCTAATTTCACATAGTCATACGAAAATTCCATAAATAAATATTAAATATAATCCAAATTTTGTTTCCTATCTTTCATTTCCTTACACCACATTCAAATTAGTTGCAACTATCACATCCACTGTAAGGTACCATATCTATTATAAAAAAATAAAAATAAAAATATTGCAGAGAATAACAGCGGAACAACACAATAGGTGAAACCACAACACCATAATAATACCTTTATTGATAGGCAACAATGCTCACTTGCCTCTATGATGGGGTAACCTCCAGCAGAGCAACTCTCTATTACAATAATTCTCAAGAAAAAAACTTATCATTCCCTCGACTCCTATTTATACTAAATCTATCTACCAAAAGAACATTCTAGAGGAAGATCTTCTAGAAGCGTAAACTTCTATTAAGTCTTCTTACATTTGACTTATTCTTCCTTATTACTAGGACTTATTAATATTGGCATTTTTACGTGGAAAATATATTATTATACCTACATGAGGGGTTAGGGAGGTTAGGTCCCTAACATGCCCTTCCCCTTAAAAAGAACCTTGTCCTCAAGGCTTGATACAAAGAAAATTGTTGTAGAATGGTACCTGGCTCCCATGTGGCATCCATTGGAGTTGTATATTTCCACTGGACTAACACTTCCTTTATGGTGCACTGGTGGAGATGACGTTCATGCTGGTCCAAAAATGATTGTGGTTGAAACCAGATGGAGCCTTCTTCATCCAACTCAAGAAGTCTGGTTTGAGTTTGGCACTTAGTTCCAAACACCTTCTTTAAGCAGGAGACACAAAAAAAATGATGGAGCTTTAAATGACTAGGAAAAGCTAACTAATAGGACACCTATCCCACATGCTTGAGAATTGTATAAGGACCATAAAATTTTGGTGCCAGTTTCTAACAATGGTCAGCCTTGAGTGAAGTATGCTTATAAGGTTGTAGTCGAAGAAACACTTGGTCTCTTTTAATAAATTGATGTTCAGAGTGACCTTGATCTGCTTGTTTCTTCATGTGGTTCTGAGCCATGACCAAATTCTCTTTGATGGTATGGAGAATAGCCTCTCAAACTGTAATAGTCTGGTCAACCGACTAGACCTTCGAGACACCGTGCATATATGAGAGAATTGAAGGTGTATTATTTCCATATACTGATTCAAAAGGAGCCATGCAAGTAGTTGTATGGTAAGAAGTGTTGTACCACCATTCATCTAGTGGTAACCATTGATCCCGCTAATTTTTCCTTTCAAATTCAGAACACCTCAAATATGTTTCCAAGCACTTGTTGACAACTTCAATTTGGCCATCAGTCTAGGGATTATAGGATGTGATTTGATGCAATTGGGTGCCCTATAGCCTGAATAGTTCTTGCCAAATTTTTTTGGTGAAAGTAGGATCTTGATAAGAGACAATAGAATGAGGCATGCCATGAATCTTGAATACATGATCCATGAAACATTGAGCCACAATGGAGGCGGTAAATGGGTGTTGAAGAGAAAATAAATGAGCATACTTGGAAAGATGATCAACTACCACCATGATGAATGACTTATTTCCTGATTTAGGTAAGCCAACAATGAAATCCATAGATATATCCCTCCAAATAACAAGTGGAATTGGAAGTGATTGTAGTGTGTCAGTGGATTTGAAGGTTTCTCCCTTATTGCATTGAAAAACATCACATTCTTCCACAAAAGTGTAATTATCGTGTATCATACCATCCCATAAAAAAGATTGTTTGACTTGATCATAGGTTTTGGTAAACCTTGAGTGCCTAGTTGCGGGTGTAGCATGAAGCTCAAAAAGCACCATGGATTTAAGTTGTGATTGTTTACTTAAATACATACGGTCTTTTTAGCAAAGCTCATCATTGTGCCAAGAGTACACTGGGCAAAATAGAGAATTGGCTTGCAATTGGTGTATCATACACGAAATTTTGGGATCTTGCAGCCATTCCTGGCGAACAACTTGGATCCAATATGGTACAATGATGAAGAGGGAAGAAATGGACCCTTCATCTTCATATTTTCTTGAAAGAGCATCAACAACCACATTTTATTTTCCTTTCTTGTAAATGATATCATAATCATATCTAAATAGCTTAGTCACCCATTTTTTTTCTCCGAGGATGAAGGACTTTGCTCCAAAAAATAATTGACGATTTGATGATCTCTCTTAATTTGGAAGCGTTGCCCAAATAGATAAGGGTGCCAGAGATCCATTGCATGTAGAATATCCAACATTTCCTTCTCATATATTGATTGGCCCAAATGTCACTTTGACAATTGTTTGCTAGTAAAGGCCAAAGGCCGACCATCTTGCATAAGGACTGCTCCAATTCCTCTCTCAGAAGCATCACATTCTAGGAAAAAGGTCTTTGTGATGTCAAGAAGGAAAGGGCCAAGATAGGAGTGGCACACATATTCTCCCTCAAGGCTTGAAAGGCCTGATCAGCTGCAGGAGTCCAAGTGAAAGAACTATTTTTAAGGAGATCAGTGAGAGGCGTCGCAATTGTTCCATAATTCTTAATAAACTTGTGATAATATCTTGTTAAACCCATAAAACCACACAAGATTTTGAGAGTCTTGGGTCCAGTCCACTCCTTCATAGCTTCAATCTTCTTAGGATCCATATTGACACCTGCCTTGCCAACAATATGACCCAAGTACTTGACTTTTGAGGCTCCAAAAACACATTTATATTGTTTGAGGAAAAGTTGGTGCTGAGAGAGTATATGAAGAACTCAATCCACATGAGCAATATTGGTTGTCCGGGTTTTAGTATAGATGAGAATATCATCAAAGAAAACTAAGACAAAATGATAGAGAAAAGGACGGAAGACATGATTCATGAGGCTTTAGAAAGTGGAGGGAGCATTACAAAAGACAAAGGGAATGAACAAGAACTCATAGTGGCCATCATGAGTTCGAAATGAATTCTTAGTAATTTCTTCCTCTTTCATACGTATCTAGTGGTAGCCATAATGAAGATCACATTTAGTAAAGAATTGGGCACCACTTAACTCATCCAAGTGAACATCAATGACAGGAATGGGAAATTTGTCTTCGATGGTGAGTTTTTTGAGGGCACGAAATTTAGGACACATGCGTAAATATCCTTCTGTATTAAGTACCATGACCATAAGAGAA
Organism: Picea engelmannii; assembly: GCA_009831015.1. Lineage (NCBI taxonomy): Eukaryota > Viridiplantae > Streptophyta > Pinopsida > Pinales > Pinaceae > Picea > Picea engelmannii. The sequence goes on along the minus strand of ML789866.1, from coordinate 134,607 downwards.
GAATAGGGGCTAGTACTAGGATGGATAACGCATGGGGCAAGAAATTCTTGAATAATTTTCTCAATTTCATTTTTCTAGGAAAAGCGATAACAATAGGGATGAACATTGGGAGGAAGGATGTAGAGGATGAGCAGAATGGAATGATCATGAACACCAAGGGAAGGAGGAAGTCCCTGGGAAGTGGAAAAAATAGATTTATGTTTGGAGAGGATGGATTGGAGGTCAAGAGGCACAAAGGGTGTCTCAATGGCATGAATGGAATGGAGTTGTGGAATAATTCCATATTGAAATTTTTTGAGGAGATTTTCCATGCAATGGGAACTGATGATATCAGGGGAACTTGTTGTGATGCCTTGGAACTTATACTTTTGGCCCACCTGGTTGAATTTCATGCTTAATTCCTTACAATCCATGAGAATGGCACCCAAAGTCCTTAGCCATTATGTCCCCAACACAATGTCATAACCACCCATGTCGATATAAAACATATGAGATTTAATGTGGTACTAACCAATTTGGTGACACACATTTTCACTACGCCCCCCACATTTCATGGACCAGCCATTGGAAATCATGATTTGAAATTTGTTGACTGCTCAGATATAGAAATTAGATTCTTGGGAAATGTAGTGATGAATAAAAGTACAGGTGCTTCCACTGTCAACAAGGATGATGACCTCCATATGCTTAATGTAACCAATTAGCTTGAGGGTTTGGGGAGTAGAGAAGCCAGTGAGATCATTCAGGGAAATGAGTAGTTGAACTTCTAGAGGGTCAGAAAGTAGAGTCATGTCAGTGGGTTTAGGTGACTCAGCCATAGGGGGAGCCTCAACATATTATTTATAAATATCCTCAAAGATGGCCATAAAAATATTTTCTCCCTTAAACTTGTGCCCAGGAAAATATTTGTCATCACAATTATAACAAAGGCCCTTGGGTTAGCATTCAACCATTTCTTCCCTGGTCAATTTCTATATCTTTAGTAGAGTGGAACGAGGAGTGGGAGTGACTTGTTTAGGGAGAGGTATAAAGGAGGGTTTTCTTGTTGAAAAGAGACAACTTGTTGTGATTCCTTATCTCTTTTAGTAGCTTCCATCGAACTCTAAGGGAGAGACATGAGGACATCAGAACATATCTCATCCTTGAGGCCACTAATAAAGTATTCTCAGAATAAATCAACAGACATGCCCTCTTTGCAGAAATCCAATCACTCAAAAGAAATTATAAAGTCTTCACTTGGCCAGATTGTTTCAACTTTTTCAAAAGGCCTAAATGGTGGGTGTCAATGTCAAAGTGTTCATAAAGTTCTGCAACAAATTGTGTCCAAGCCAGATTCCCTTGGCGGTCATTTTTTCTCCATTGCCACCATTGCCAACATTCTGGATCTAGATGGAGAACACCATACCTAAGTTTGGATAGCTCATCAGTAATGTTGTATAAGGAGAAATAGTGTTCCATTTGAGTGACCCAACCTGTGGGATATGAGTCATAAAAAAATTTCACCTCCATGCGAGGGGGATGTAGGTACCACTAAAAGTGGTGGGGAGGAAAAGAGGTGGATTGGGAGGATTCAATACCTTCAGGGTTATAAGGTGTGGAAGAAGAGAAAGGATCTGGGGTGGACTTAAATAATGTGGTCAAATTGTTCACAACATCCTAACATTCCTGACACGTGATGGTCAATTGAGTGATGGATGTGAGAAGTGATTCGAGTGGAGCAAGCCAGGATTTTAGGTTACCAATACTCGAATTAATGGAATAAATATCAATCTGGGTTTGGTCATGAGGTTTTTCCAAGGTGGTGAGATGTTGTTCCCAATCTTGGTTGAGAGTGTGGGCCATAGGGATGGGATAAGGTGAAAAGTCGGACTGCATAGAAAGGGGTCACTGGTGATTGTTACCACAACGATTAGTGCAAAGAGAGGAAGTGAATGAGATAGATGCCAAATAGGGGTGTCTAAAAGGGGTCAGTTCCAAGGAAACAAATTTGATGAAAAATGATAGGTATGACCAAATTCATGGCGAAGAGAGGAATCTAATGGGATAGGTATCAAATAATTGTGTCGATAGGATCTAGACTTTTTTTAATACTCATGTGGATTTATAATCCAATCTGAATAATATTGTAGTGAATAAATGGCCAAATGCTTAATAGGAAGAAATGTGTAGAAGTTTCAAAACCATAACGCAGGAGGCACAGTAGCACGACAATATATCTTGTCTATTCTATTTCTATTTCCATCCAAAGGTTTAGGGTAATCATGTTTTCTACAGACAATGGTTTTCCCTATGCTATAGCTCTCTGATATATGTGCGAGGTCCAAAAGTAGTACTCAGCCCAATATATCACAAAACCAACTAAGGAGGCTAGACCATGCCATTAGTCGTACTACCTGACTACCCAAGTACTAGAGAGTATCTTCCCGAGTGTTGTTCTCGGTGGCACTATAGTATTCAGGTGGTCGATTGGTTTATATATGGAGGGATTCAGGATATCTACGTCGATTGATGCAAGAGCATCACCAACATCAAGCGAGCGTGGGGCAGGTGCCAACGCATTTTGGCACATGATAAAATTGTTTGAATGTTTTTGAAGTGGATACGCCAAACATAAATGAAACAATTAAGGAAGGGCGTACTTCCATATTGTAAACAGACCTTGAGCGTCCTGCTCTCGTCTGTATTAGGTGAAGGCATTTATGTTAGTTAATGTAAGTAGATAGCTTTAAAATTCCTAGATTTGACAGTTTTAGGAGCCAGAGGGAAAACAAATAAAGACACACTCCCTTGTATTATTGTGACAATTAGCAGCATGAGAAGAGAGCATAGGAGAGCAGAAGAAAATAGTTGTGTAAAAACCCCATGTACAAAAGTTCTGAGATTAATATATATGAAGTTTGATTCAAAATCATGGCGTTCAAATACTTTCTATGTATGCATGATTGAATGTTATGCTCATGATTGTTTACTCTCTGTTATGCATTTGCTTTGATGCGTGAATGCATGATTTCATGTTTAATGTCTGAAATCTAAAGAGAAGGAGAGTAAGGATGAGTTTCAATTGTTTCTCTGTCTGAGCAAGAGTTTTCCTATAAGGAGTGCAGTGAAATTTTTCTGTAAGGTGTGCATTGATAGAAGTCAGAGTTCATCTCTGCAAGCTCAAGAGAAATAGCACTTGTTCTCATTCTTGCAAAAGTGCAAGTTAAGCACCAGAGCCATGCAAGGTGTGCACAGGCTGAGAAGAGTCTCAGAGTTTGTAACTTGAGCGAAATTGTTGGAAGACTGTTGTCGCAGAGAGTGCGCAGATTCGAAGAGTTCAATACTTGGAAGTATTGAAGGGTTGCCGCAAGGAGTGCATGCAGGAGACTTTTTGAAGACTCTAAGTTATTGTAAAAGCTCAGAAGAGGTAGTGCCTTGAATTCTCAGAAGAAGGCGCAACAACGTAGGTTTGTTGGTGGACTAGTTTTGCGAAGGCATATTTGCTCATTTCACAGGAATCGTCAAGGAGGAAATTGACGGTTGGAATTCTCCATGGAGAATTCACGAAGTCCTGGAATCCATCGAATCTTGTACAAGAGTAGGGGAGTTACGAAAGCATTCGTCAAGTGTAAATCTCAGGAGAATCGGACTGTAGGATCCGAACCAAAAAGGGTTGTTGGATTTCCCATCTAAATCGCATTTCGGGGTTTCCTGAGTTGAAGGGTTGAAGCCTTTGCGTCAAGATTCACGAGGTCACGAGGTGAGAAGTCTTGAAATAGAGAGAGAAGTTGAGCCATCCAATTGGAAGGACACGTGTCGCAAGATCACCTGTATCGGGGATTTGGACATTGGAGGTTAGGGAGAGAAACCCTTTAACTTTGCGAGCGGCGAAGCTGCGAAGTGAACTAGGACCATCCATATGAGAGTGGACAGGTGACATACTCGCCGACTTAGAGGTTAGACCTTTATTGACCATTTTTGGGTTTCGTGAGTTGGAGAACTGAGAGCACAATATCTGGATTCACGAAGTCACGAAGTCCAAAATTTAGAAAGGCGGGAAGTTCCTTATGGGACCCGTGTTGATGACGTGTCAAAATTTTTCATTTTGGCATATCGGAGGGTAATAGGTTGAGACCCTTGTCCCAAAAATTCTAAAGTAGCGAAACCGCGACAAAATCACAATTGTTCGTTAGGAGGAGGACAGGTGGCATAGATCTAGGGATCTCATGAATTCAGGGTTTCGTAAGGTGAAAGCCCAAAGTTAGGGTGCTCCAAGTTGCGAGAAGCAAAGCCATGAAGTATCAAGGTTTCACATAAGAGACACGTGGCAGAACCACACAGTGGGCCCAGGAAATAAACAGTTGGACACACGTCACACATTGGGAGGAGTCAACACCCCGTTGACCTCTCGCGTCTCGGGGACTCGGGAGAAAAGGGAATGAAGGTTCAAGCCTTTGACTCGTGAATTCGCGAGTGGGGAGAACAAGAGGAGAAAAGTCAACATCACCTCTCAGGGGTTCGAAAAAGAATGGTGCCAAGGTTGGACCTTTGAGCTCACGAAGGCGTGAGTGGTGAAAAGTGCTAGCGCTTAGCCTAGCTGGAGGTCACGTAAGGAGGGCGCTAACAGAAGAAAAGGCCATAACCATTTCACAATATCGGGTATCGCAGATTTGAGAAGGAGTCGGAAGTCACGAATCTTGAACTCGCGATATTGCGAGTTCTGAAAGGACCTGTGGACTGATTAAATTGTAGATTCCAGTAGGAATCTGAAAGAGCCGATCCAACTCAAAGGGCATATAGAATGATCCCGTGAGCAGATCTTGGCCCGAGGGCTGATAGGGTCTGCATCAAATTAGTATTAGAGCTTGACTCTGTTTGTATACTTCAGACAAGGAAAGCGAGAAAGATTCACCATGCCACGGAGAAGAAGAGATAGGAAAACACCTAATCCACCAGAGGATAGGGAAATGCCGAGAGGAAGGGGTAGGCAGGTGCCAAATCCCGCCATAGAAAGAGAGATGCATGACTTACGCGCCAGACTCAAAGACATAGAGACAACACAGAGGCACACAGCTGGTGTTGGAGATGTCAGTGATTCCGAAAGTGAAGATGAAGCTAGACATGAAAGAGAAGAAGTCACTGCAGAAGAAGCAACAAATAAACGCCTGATTAGGGATGTTGCAAGAATGGGCGCTAAGGCAAAAATGGATATTCCAGTATATGAAGGAAACCTATATGTCGAAGAGTTTCTATAGTGGATTAGAGCTCTGGACACATATTTTGACTATGAAGATGTTGAAGAGGACAAAAAGGTCAAACATGTTGTCACTAGATTGAAAGGACATGCAACATTATGGTGGGACGAGTTACAAGCTGAAAGACTCTACAAGGGAAATAAGAAAATAAAGAGTTGGGATAGGAGGATCGCGAGGATGAAGGTGAAATTCATTCTCAGGGACTACCAAATTACTCTATTTCGAATAATGTAGAATTTGAGACAGAAGTTGATGACAGTGAAGGAGTACACTGAAGAATTCTACAGGATGAACATCAGAGCAAGTCATCGTGAAAGTGATGATGAAAAAGTTGTTAGATATATGAATGGTCTGAGATACAACATTCAAGATGAGATGAGCATGATGACCATCCAAACGATGGAAGAGTCTTATCAAATGGCTCTAAAGGCTTAAGAGAAGATGAGCCGAAAGTAGGGTCAAAGAGGTCGAGGCAGAAGTCGGCCCAAAGGCAAATCAATTGCCCAGGATAGAAATCAGAAACCTAAGGAGGAATAGAAGAAACCTCAGACTCAGACTGAGAAAGGTGGAAGTTCATAGAGAGGGCAGCATACCGAACAGAGAGGTCAGTATGCCGATGGAAACATTTTTCCTCGTACTAGAGGTAGAGGAAAAAGAAGAGGTGGAGTGGTGAAATGCTTCACATGTGGAAAAGTCGAACACAAATCTTATGAATGTCCAGAAAAAAAGAAAGAAGGTGGTGAAACTCACATCGTCGAAGCACAAAGGGGGAATGTTGAGGTAGAATATGTTGAAGGCAGAAGATCGTTGATGATGTGAAAATTTCTCTTAACGCCAGAGAAGGAGGTGCAAAATCTAGTGCAAAGGAACAGTCTTTTTCGGACTGCTTGCAAAACCAAAGACAAGGTAAGCAAGGTCATTGTGGACAGTGGTAGCATAGATAATCTCATTTCTACAGAGATGGTAGAAAAGTTGGAGCTAGAGACTATTGAACATCCAAGCCCATAAAGAGTTTTGTGGCTACAAAAAGGGCATTAGGTAAATGTCACTAAACAATGTTTAGTTGAATTTAAGATAGGAGGGTATAAAGATGAAATACTCTATGACGTCATTCCCATGGATGTTTGTCATTTATTGCTGGGTAGACTGTGGAAATATGACAAGAATGTGATTCATGATGGGAGGAAGAACACATACACCCTAGAGAAGAATGGGAGAACTCACATGTTGCTTCCAATCAAAGATAAGGAGGTGAAACCTGAAATAAATAACACTGTACTTCTCATGAGTGGGAAGGAACTTCTTACAGAGGTTAAGAAGAAGGAGGAACCACAATTCATTGTGGTCAGGAAGCCTAAAATTGTTTTAACCAGTACAAGGGTAGATGATTTACTAGAGGAGGTTCAGAAGCTGTTAGAAGAGTTTGCTGACATAGTAGTGGACAAACTACCTCGTTCGTTGCCACCGATCAGAAGTGTGAGTCATCATATTGATCTCATACCTGGAGCTAGTTTACCAAACAAAGAAATGTACAGATTGATGCTGTAGGAGAATGAAGAAGTCAAAAGACAAGTCCAGGATTTAATGGACAAGGGATTGGTTAGAGAAAGATTGAGTCTATGTGTGGTTCCGACAGTGCTCAGTCCAAAGAAAGACAGAGGCTGAAGGATGTGTACTGACTCGAGGGAAATCAAAAATATAACCATCAGGTACATATTTCCTTTACCAAGGATGGATGATCTGATGGATTTCTTAAGTGGGGCCAATTTTTTTTCGAAGATTGATTTGAAGAGTGGATATCACTAGATTTGTATGAGAGAAGTTGATGAATGGAAGACAGCCTTCAAGACTAATGAAGGGTTGTATGAATGGCTTGTTATTCCATTTGGATTAACGAACGTGCCAAGTACTTTCATGAGGTTGATGAACAAAGTACTGAAGGAGTTCATCCAAAAATTTGTTATTGTGTACCTTGATGACATATTGATTTTCAGTAAAATGGAGGCAGAGCATCTGGAACATTTGACTACTGTGATGCAGAGATTACAGCAAGAGAAGTTGTTGATAAACATGAATAAAGAGCTCATTTATTTGGGTTTTGTTATTTCTGCAGATAATTTGAGGATGGATCCAGATAAGGTGGAGGTAATTAAGAATTGGCCATCATTGAAGAGTATATTTGAGGTGAGAAGTTTTCATGGATTGGCTAGTTTCTACCATAAGTTCATCAGGAATTTTAGTGGAATTAGTGCACTGATGATGGACACAGTGAAGAAGAGACACAAGTCTTTTCACTGGACAGAAGAGGCTGAGAAAAGCTTGAATTTGTTGAAGAAGAAAATCAAGGAACAACCAATTTTGGTGTTGCTTGATTTCAAAAAGACATTTCAGGTAAAATGTGATGCAAGTGGATTTGCAATAGGCACAGTCTTGAGCCAAGAAGATAGGCCGATAGCATACTTCAGTGAGAAGTTGAATGAGGCAAAAGTGAAATACTCCACGTATGACAATGAGTTCTATGCTATTGTTCATGCATTGAAGAAATGGAGGCATTACTTAATCCCCAAGGAGTATGTCTTATACAGTGACAATCATGCTTTGCAATTTGTGACTCAACAAGAGAAGTTGAATCAAAGACATGTTAGATGGGTTGAATACATGCAGAATTTTACTTTTGTAACTAAGCATATTTCTGGAACTGCAAACAAAGTTGTTGATGCTTTGAGCAGGAAATGTTTGTTGTTGCAGGAGTTTAGAGTCAGGGTTTTGATGATCTCAAGGACATGTACAGAGATGATCCAGATTTTAAGGAGGCGTATGAAGCAGCTGAGAATACAATTCTCAGGGACATGAGTCAATGGACAGAATACATGATCTAGGAAGGATTATTGTTTAAGGGTAACCAACTTTGTATTCCAAAATGCTCCATGAGGGAGAATTTGTTGAAGGAGAAACATAGTGAAGGATTGGTCGGACATTTCGATCATGAAAAAATGTTCTCAAAGCTGAATGAGTCATATTGTTGGCTAGGAATTAGAGAAGACATCAAAATATTCGTGGACAGATGCAAAATTTGTCAGCATTCAAAAGGAAAGAAGTTGAATGCAGGTTTTTATCAACCGTTACCCATACCTGACAGGCTGTGGGATGCAATCAACATAGACTTCATATTGGGGCTGTCAAGAACACAAAGAGGGTTTGACTCGATCTTTGTAGTGGTAGACATATTTTCTAAGATGGCACATTTCATACCATGTCAGAAAACTAGTGACGCAATTCACATTGTGAATCTATTTTTCAGAGAAATCATTCAACTTGACGGCTTACCAAGGAGCATAGTTTCGGATCGAGACACCAAGTTTGTGGGACACTTCTGGAGAACCTTATGGAAAAAGCTAGGAACAAACTTGTCATTTAGTTCATCTTATCATCCTCAGACGGATGGACAGATGGAAGTTGTGAATAGAAGTTTGGGAGACTTGCTGAGGAGCTTGGTGACATAACACCACAGTCAGTGGGACAATATTCTTCCACAGGCAGAATTTTCTTATAATGATTCAATCAACAGAAGCACATGGAAAAATCCATTCCAAATTATTTACGGGATGCATCCAAGAGAAGTTTCGAAACTGAGAGGTTTAGAACAGAATGCAACTAGGAGTGTTAGTGCAGAGGATTTTGCAGAAGCAATGAAGGAACTTCACAGCCAGGTGAAGGAGCGATTGCAAAACTCGAGCCAAGAGTATAAGCATAGAGCAGATCAACATAGGACACAACTTCAATTTGAGGTTGGTGATTTGATTCTAGCACATTTGAGGATGGAAATATTCTCGAAGGGGACATATAACAAACTGAAGATGAAGAAGATCAGACCATGTAAGGTCTTGAAGAAATTTGGGGCAAATGCTTATGAGAATGAATTAACCAATGGGATCGGAATTTATCCGATATTCAATGTCTCAGATTTGTACCCATACAAAGATAAGGAAGAAGAAGTAGGTAGTGAACAACCAGAGGTTCAGTGGGCCAAACAAATGCCAATTGCAGAGAAGCCATAGATGGAAAGCATATTGGACAAAAGAGTTAGCAAGAGGACCAGAAAAAAGGAATGCTTTGAATACTTAGTCAAGTGGAAAGGACATCCAGTTGAAAATGCCAGCTAGGAAAATGAAGTAGAGATCTAGAAGCATGGACAGATCATGCGAGAGCTCATGGACAGGAGCCCATGAAAATTTTCAAGCGAGGGAGTATGATGCAAAAGCATCACCAACATCAAGCGAGTGTGGGGCAGGCGCCAACACATTTTGGCACATGATCAAATTGTTTGAATGTTTTTGAAGTGGATATGCCAAACATAAATGAAACAATTAAGGAAGGGCTTACTTCCATATTATAAACAGACCTTGAGCGTCCCGATCTCATTTGTATTACATGAAGGCATTTATGTTAGTTAATGTAAGTAGATAGCTTTAAAATTCCTAGATTTGACAGTTTTAGGAGACGGAGGGAAAACACGTATAGACACCCTCCCTTGTATTATTGTGACAATTAGCAGCATGAGAAGTGAGCATAGGAGAGTAGAAGAAGATATCTGTGTAAAAACCCCATGTACAGAAGTTCTGATATTAATATATATGAAGTTTGATTCAAAATCATGGCATTCAAATACTTTCTGTGTATGCATGATTGAATGTTATGCTCATGATTGTTTACTCTCTGTTATTCATTTGATTTGATGCATGAATGAATGATTTCATGTTTAATGTCTGAAATCTGAAGAGAAGGAGAGTAAGGATGAGTTTCAATTGTTTCTCTATCTGAGCAAGAGTTTTCCTTCAAGGAGTGCAGTGAAATTTGTCCGCAAGGTGTGCGTTGACAGAAGTCAGAGTTCGTCTCTGCAAGATCAGGAGAAATAACACATTTTCTCATTCTCACAGAAGTGCAAGTTAAGCACCGGAGCCATGCAAGGTGTGCACAGGCCGAGAAGAGTCTCAGAGTTTGTAACCTGAACGAAATTGTTGGAAGACTGCTGTCGCAGAGAGTGCGCAGAGTTGTAGAGTTCAATACTTGGAAGTATTGAAGGGTTGCCACAAGGAGCTCGTGCATGAGTCTTTTTGAAGACTCTAAGTTGTGGTAAAAGCTCAAAAGAGGTAGTGCCTTGAATTGTCGGAAGAAGGCGCAACAATGTAGGTTTTCTAGTGGACTTGTTTCACGAAGGCATATTTGCTCATTTTGCAAGAATCGTCAAGGAGGAAATCGACGGTTGGAATTCTCCATGGAGAATTCATGAAGTCCCGGAATCCGTCAGATCTCGTAGAAGATCAGAAGAGTTACAGTAGCATTCGTCAAGTGTAAATCTCGGGAGAATCGGATTGTAGGATCCGAACCAACAAGGGTCATTGGATTTCCCACGGAAATCGCATTTCGAGGTTTCGAGAGTTGAAGGGTCGAATCCTTTGCATCAAGACTCGCAAGGTCGTGAGGTGAAAAGTCCTGAAATAGAGAGAGAAGTTGAGCCATCAGATTGGAAGGACATGTGTCATGAGATCACCCGTATTGGGGATTCAGACATCGAAGGTCAGGGAGAGAAACCCTTCAACTTCGCGAGCGGCGAAGCTACGAAGTGAACCAGGACCGTCCATCTGAGAGTGGACAGGTGGCGTACTTTTCGACTCAAAGGTCAAACCTTTATTGACCATTTCAGGGTTTCATGAGTCGGAGAATTGAGAGCACAGTATCTGGATTCACGAAGTCGTGAAGTTTGAAGTTCAGAAAGGCGGGAAGTTCCTTGTGGGACCCGCGTTGATGACGTGTCAAAATTTTGCATTTCAGCATATCGAAGGGTAATAGGTTGAGAACCTTGTCCCAAAAATTTTGAAGTAGCGAAACCGCGAGAAAATCACAGTCGTCCGTTAGGAGGAGGACAAGTGGCAGAGATCTAGGGATCTCACGAATTCGGAGTTTTGTAAGGTGACAGCCCAAAGTTAGGGTGCTCCAAGTTGCAAGAAGTGAAGCCACGAAGTGTCGAGGTTGCACATAAGAGACACGTGGCAGAACCACACGGTGGGCCTGGGAAATAAATAGTCGGACACACATCACACATTGGGAGGAGTCAACACCCCGTTGACCTCTCACATCTCGGGGACTCGGGAGAAAAGGGAACGAAGGTTCAAGCCTTCCACTCGCAAAGTCATGAGCGATGAGAACAAGAGGAGAAAAGTCAACATCGCCTCTCTGGGGTTCGAGAAAGAATGGTGTTGGTTGTGGAGCCTGATTATCTTCCTGATTTAGAGGTCCTTGCTTTTATCCGTGTTTATACCCCATGAAGTATTTACACCCCAGAAGTATGTACACTCTTTCACGCGGGGAAGTGCAGAGGGGGGTACTCCCTATGCGGGGTCCGGGGGGCCTATCCCCCCGGCTGGGGGGTCTGGGGGCAGGCGAGCCCCCAGCAAGGGTTCAGAGGCAAAGCCCCTGAAGAAAAAATTTCCTTGTAAAAGTATATTGTAATTTCATTGTAAATCTGGACCGTTCATTATAAGGTCGTAGATCTAACGGTAGAGATTATGTTAGGTTTTTTTGCCCTAGAAGGAAACCCTCTTTTATGAGGGAAATGTATTGCGGCTATGATTGATGGTGAATATTGTATTCTAAGAGAGGAGATTTTGAGAGAAAGAAGAGGAAGTTACAACGGGTTTTGTTGTAGATTGTATCCCTTCATTTGCTGGATAATAATAAAGGAAGGACCTGGCAATTTCTCTGGTGGACGTAGCCCACACTGGGTGAACCACGTAAATCTGTGTCTCTCTTGTATTGTGTGTCTTCTGTGTTTTGTTTCTGCATTTGTTTTATTTTATTGCTTCGCAGTCCTATTTTTCTAACAACTAGTATCAGAGCATAAGGTAACTCGCAAGAAAAGAGGGTTCTTGGTTCGAGTGGGAGAAATGTCGGAAGATGCAAATTTTAGGGTCGAGAAATTTAACGTCCAAAACTACCAGTTATGGAAGATGCAGATGGAAGACTATTTATATCAGAATGATCTATTCCTACCATTGAGTGGAGTAGCAAAGAAGCCAGTGGCCATGAAGGATGAAGAATGGGAGATTCTTGACAGAAAGGATCTAGGAACGATATGGTTGATCCTGACAGCGTTGGTGGCTTTCAATATCTCGAAAGAAAAGACAACGAAGGGTTTGATGGATGTATTGGCCAAATTGTATGAAAATCCCTCGGCGTCGAATAAGGTATTTCTAATGAAGAGATTATTTAATATGAAGATGTCAGAAGGTGGGTCTGTTGCGGATCATTTAAATGAATTTAATATGGTTACTAATCAACTAAGTTCTGTAAAAGTGGACTTTGATGATGAGGTTAGGGATCCTCTAATCTTGTGCTCATTGCCAGAAAGATGGAATGGCTTGGTCATGGCTGTAAGTAACTCTGTCTCTGGTTCAAATACTTTAAAAT
>ML789866.1:108882-119093 GCA_009831015.1 Picea engelmannii | reverse complement strand
AAAGAGATGATTTGGTTACAAAGGTTTATGGAGGAATTGGGAAAGAAGCAGGAGAACAGCAGGTTGTACTGTGACAGTCAGAGTGCCATTCACCTTGCAAAGAACTCAGCCTTCCATTCGAAGACTAAGCATATACAGTTGAGATACCACTTCATTCGATCCTCTTTGGAAGATGGACAATTGAAGCTGGAAAAGATACACACTAGCCAGAATCTTGCAGACATGTTAACAAAGGGAGTAACTAGGGAGAAACTGAGTTCCTACTTAGTTTCTACTATCCTACTACATTCTACTATCCTTCACACGACACTTCAATTCAGCTTTCATGTAGCTCCTCCAATCTACTTTTCATGGGGCTCCTACAATACTCAACTGATAATTATCACAAATGGATGCGAACTTCGGGATTGCATCAGACAACTGATACATCCAAGTTCTTTAAATTCGGCAGCTGGGTAAGTTTGGCGGGAATCAAACCCACGAGCTTGTTCCATCTCAGTATCACCTGCGTGAGTGATGTGAGGCTAGAGATGGTGTCGATGATGTCCTGGTGATACTCGAGCTTGATCATGGAGCTGGCGGAAAAATCCATGAGGCAATACAACAATGCACAAGATCAAAAATAAAATTTCAGTCAGATCACACGAGCTTTGATAAATTCAATAATCACAGTGCGGGGAATTCATGTTATTCATTGCAAAGACAAGCTAGGAAACTGAATAGAGTTGAGATTCTACAACTTTTACGATGGCAATGCCAACAGTCAGCTCGATCACACAGACTCCTTCGATTTCTAATTCCTCCAGCACAATGACTCCACTTCTGGAATTTACGACAACAAATAACCTTGGACAAGCTCTTCTACAGCCTACTCTACGCACAATTAATTACTTCACACCATGTGTAAGTGATTTGGCTCTTGGATCCTTTCCACTCTCTACTTGTTTAGATACGCATCCACTCCAATAGCATACACTTCAGCGATGCATCCACACGATATTGCAGCAACAAATAAACAATTGCAAACAATGAATCGATTATCAACAAATTGCTCCTCTTGCAAACAACAAATATGATCGATCCTCCTAATCTCAGGTTTCTACATAGGTCACGCAAGTCATCAGTGTCCACACTACAACAACAACCACCTCTGCTTCACACCACAAACCATAATTTTATCTGTCGGAGTTATAAATGGATAGGTCTTTAACAAAAAAATTTAAAAACATTCCAAGAAAAATCTTAGTTGCATGATTCCTGTGAAATTTCCCTACTAATAAACGATTTCCGAGCCAATTCCCCTCTCCTAACAACTTCAGTTAATTTTTCGACATGAATAGTCCCAGAAGGAACACTTTCTTGTTGCAGCCTCCTCGAATAGAATATTCCACCACTGACTTCATCGATGTTTGAGTAGTTCCCTTAAATGCATTGAAATTGGACCTCTTTCAACGCCTTTAGCCAATCTTTGTGCAAAAACGAAGACCACAATAGCCTTTCAGGTCACTTACATGAGATAATTCTAAAGAGATCAGAACCAAATGAACACACAATAATGAAAAAACACAAATTGTATTGCTCGATTGATTAACACGATTACATTTGCCTCCGATTTATAGAGGCCATAGAAGGTTCTGGAGCGTCCAAAGAGTTTTTGCAGTGGAAATATCTGGAAGCATCGGTGGATGTCGATGGAACTCTCTAGAAGTTTGGTGGTTTTTGGTAGGTAGAAATTAATACCTCCAACACTCCCCCCTAATTTCTACTACTAATTACATCTTACATCAATATTTATAATGCCCAATGCTTCTCTCAAATACTCAAATTGGTCTTGTGCTAAAGACTTTGTAAATATCTCTATAAGTTGTTCATTTGATCTGCAATGTCTCCTCCTTAATGAATACATGTCTTGGTTAGGTCTTTATCTGAGTCATGTCATCATCTTCAGTTTCTATCTTCATATGGTTGGGATTCCTTCAATGTGCTCCCATTACAATGCTCAGGAACCATCAAATCAAGTGGCTTCTTACTGGTTCTTTTGGCTGACCACGAACCTTGCATGATGGGGAATTTTATTTACACAACACACACTCACTTGAGTATCATCCTCAAAAAAAAATTGTTTCTTCTTTGTACATGCATAACATTGATTAATGCTCGAACTTTTGCATCTTCCTTTTTCACCTGCAAACAACTAATCATTGATGTCCATATAAAAAGAGATCCATCTACCGAGATACATGGCTACCATCCGCTGTACTCGCCAGTTCTCTAGGTATTATTTTCATGTACATTGTTCATCAATACATTAGACTCCTTTAGCCATAACTTGGTCCCAACCAACTCACACTCTAAGATTACTTAATCTCACATTCATCCCGTTAATCGAAGATCTAACTTCTCCGATCACCATCAAACTTAGATACAAGTACACCTACCACCCTCGTACCTACCGAGTGGTTAATTCCACAGCTTGATGCCACATCCACTCTTTATGCCTAAGAGGGATACACGCTACATGATCACTCTAATCCATGTAGGCATGACTCAACAGGGCTTACTAAACACCTGGGGAATATAGCTTTCCTTGCCTATGGCTAAGCTTTACAACTTTGGACCAAAAACATCTTGGGGAATATAGCGTGCCTATGCCTATGGCTAAGCTTTACAACTTTGGACCAAAAACCTTTAGGGTGTCGTGTACTACCGATCATGCACCCCTTACAACATATATGCATCACTTCATCTAAGGTACAAAAATTCCACATTCTTTATTAAATGCCCAACAAATTACAAGCCCATTACATATGCCCATGTACATCTCATCATTAAGCATTACATAACTTCATTTGGAGTCTTCTTTGTTCTTTACCTCTTCCAACTAGAGTCTTTCTTCCTTTTCTTTCACAATCCATTTTTTTGTCTTCTATCACCCTTTGCATCATGAGTCTGTCTTTTATGTCTTTCAAATCACTTCTTGCATCTTGTTTTTTTTCCTTTCAATATATTTTATGGATATGTTTCTTGTTGGAGTTGATCAAGATCCAACAAGACAACCTATGACAATGGTTTGACAAACTTAATTGACGCACCACTTGCCATGTTTTTACAACACTTAACATTTGATTTGGACTCAACTTTTGACTAGCTTAACAAACAAACTCTCACTTTAAGATTAACTAACACAATTTGACTCTTCTTGAGATTAATACTCTCCTGTAATGACTTTATATTTCAAGACTCATTTTCACAAAGTTGTTAGACTCAATCAAAGACTCAATCACTTGACCTTGGCCTTCTCTCATTTGAACCTGACTCTGACCTCTTACAACTTGACTCAATGACCATTCCAAGCACTTTCAACAATGCATTTCACTTCAACCATATTACAATTACAAAATGAAGCTCTCACCTTACCAAAACATGGAAAACATTTACACCACTTGAATCAACTCCCTTGGGAAGATGAAACCCTCATGACCACATTTAACACAACAATGCCTCTTCATATCTCTTTAAACAAATACTTCACTCTGACTATTTTTTTTTTTCAAGACCCTTGTAATTTCCATTAAAGTGACTTTGATTTCACTATTCTCCATTCTTATCCTCACAAACTCTTCCATCACATATGGCAACATATGAAATTCCATTCATGTAACATTTAAAAAGTAAGAAGTAAGATTAATCTTGCCTCTTTTAATAAACGCATACCTTTATGACGATGATTTCCACTTTAAAAATCACTTTTCGAATGTTCCATTAAAATTTCCACTCTACAATAACAATGCTTACCGCCACACTCATGAAGGCTCAAGATTTCCATCTCGCATTTTATCTTTGACTATAGGGGTTGCTTCAACGAAGGTGGCAGGAGTGAAGGTGGCTTCTATGCACACATAAACGCTCCCTTGTCTTTGTCTTCGCTAACCACAATGAAAAAATCTACTATATTAAAATTTAAAACCAGGACTGAGGAAATCAACGACAATGTAAAACAATAAAAGAAAAGGGTCTTGGTGAACTGGTTCAAGGCCGGAGGGACCTTCAAACGCTGCTTTGATATCCTATGCTGCCTCTTGATGAGAAAAACCGTTGATCCTTCTTCTTAGCTGCAGTCGGAGCCTTAACCCCTCTCTTCGGAGCCATTGCTAGAATCGATTTGCTCCCTCGCTATACTTCGCTTTGCTAGTTGACCTGTGAACTCCTTACACACACACGGCCCTGTCATCTTTCTATTCATCGGGCCTCTCTTCACTGCTCTCGGCACTCACTGCTCACCTTCGGCTCTGTGGTGTAGGCTCTTCTTCTCTTCACCACAATGGACAAGAGGCTCTCATTGCTCACCTTGCTCTTACGTATTTCTTGGAAGTTGTGTCTTCCTCTGCTCTCCAACTATGCACAACATCCAACTCTCACTGAGAACAGAAATGGGGGCGGCTCCTTTGCGGCTCTCCTGAGCTCTCAATGCTTTCTGCGGAAGCTCTCCAGTGTTGGGCGACTCCTCTCAGGATCCTGGGCCCTCCCGTGAGGGAGTGAGACCCAGATCCAAGATCTGATACCAAGATGAAGAGATCATAACCAAATGAACACACAGTAATGAACAAACACAAATTGTATTGCTCGATTGATTAACACGATTACATTTGCCTCATATTTATAGAGGCCAGGGAAGACTATGGAGCGTCCAGAGAGTTCTTGCAGTGGAAATATCTGGAAGCGTCGGTGGATGTCGATGGAAATCTCTAGAAGTTTGGTGGTTGTTGGAAGGTAGAAATTAATACCTCCAACAAATTCCACAATTCCGAAAAATTGTGAGGCTTCAACTAAGAAGGTTAAATGTGTAGAACTGCGAAATCCTTCCAGAGCATAATTGTCTCTACAAAAAAATTCATTAAATATCGCTGCTCACCGCACCATATCGTTGCTCCAGTCACACAGATCTACCTCTTCGAATACTCCACGCAGTTCTCCTTTCTTCCATGACTTCGCTTACCACACAACGATTCTCCTTTCACAACAACAATTCTCCTTCAACACAGACGTGCCTAGCTGCTACCTATGCTCTGATACCAACTTAAATTACACAGTGAATAACACAATGATACAGTGAGGCCACAAGGGCTCACAGTGGTGAGACTAAGTTCTCACACACTGTATCTAAATTTGACAAATTGTATACAAACTTATAAGTTAGGATAGCCTCTACCATCCTCCTAAATCTGTGGATCTGAAAACCACTCAAAAACTAAACTAAGGTACAATAGAAATCCATTTTAACCATTTCCTAACTATGACATTTCGCCACTATTATCCAACATCTTCATATTTCCCATACACACTGACATTGAAATGAATGACCAAAAATAAATAGATTGGTATATGAATCAATATACATGAAAATCTTAAACAAGCCAAAAAATAAGAAACAACAAAAATTGACATGAGATAGACTTATAAACATACACATACAAATACATGCATACATTGCACACTCACATGGTCGTATATATTCTACACACATGGCAAATAAATGTTAGGTTAGCATTTATTTGCACACACATACATACATTGCACACTCACATGGTCGTATGTATTCTACACAGAGCAAATAAATATCAGGATAGCATTTTATGAATATTAGTTTTTTTTCATCGTATCATTTTTTTAAATTATTAGAACAAAGTAATATTATTATTTTTAAATAAATAAGTTAATTAAAAAATTAGTAAATAGTAAAAGGCTCAAAGTCCCATTATTGAAAAACAGCATCGCTGCGCAACTTAAATGTAAGTGAAAATAATTTGTTTTTTTTTTTTTTGGTTTCACACGAGGGTTCTAGTGGAGTGCAAAAGGAGTACTCTAAACTCTCAATCGTTTTTTTGGTTTCTAACCAGGGTTCTAGTGGAGTGCAAAAGGAGTACTCTAAACTTTCTATATTTTTGACTTTTTGATCAGCATTACAGAAATTGCACCAGGTAATCAGTGGGGCCATGGGCTCTTTGGGGTCACTCACATGGAAGAGCGCAGTAATCCAAACCTAGGTTAAGTTTTCAAAGTTCGATCCCAATGTGTCTTTGTGGCAATCCAAAGATATCTTATTTTTTCAAAAGTTTCATCCCCGTGGGGCCATGGGCTAGCGGAATATATATTAATTGTATATATATTACAATTAATATTAATGCCGCTCCCATGAACGCGTGTGCGTAGAATTAAAGATCATGTTTTCGAAATTCAAATTAATATTAATGCCGCTCCCATGAACGCGTGTGCGTAGAATTAAAGATCATGTTTTCGAAATTCATGTGTTTTTTTTGAATTCGTGCGCGAAAAAAAAACACATGAATTTCGAAAACATGATCTTTAATTTTTTTTTGACTCCCATCCACGTGGATGGGAGTTTTTGACGTGGATGTTTTTGACGTGGATGGGAGTTTTTGACGTGGATGGGAGTCGAAAAAAAAAAAGTGGATGGGAATCAAGACCGATCACGAAGACTCGTAAAAATAAAAAAGTGGATGGGAATCAAGACCGATCACTAAGAAGACTTCACTAAGACTCGTAAAAATAAAAAAGTGGATGGGAGTCAACACCGATCACTAAGACTCCCATGGGCTCACGTCTCTCTGAGCAGGCTATAAATTCGAGGTAACCATAGTAGTCTGTAATTCTTTTTGTTTTGTCCCTTCTCTCTGAGCAGGCTATAAATTCGAAGAACCAGGTGCAAAACTTGTTTTAAATTTTGCTTCGCCTCATCGAGCTCAATATATTACGCTGATCTGCATTTATTCGAGGCAACCATAGTAGTCTGTAATTCTTTTTGTTTTGTCCCTCAAATTTTATTATTTTATAGTATTTTTGTTAATGATATGCTGGCATCGCCTGATGTAAATCAGGTTTGATAATGTCAGAACAAACCATCGATTTGGGAAGAGACGCCGACGGCAACGGCCACCCTGCCGTTATATTTTCGAGGCCAGAAATGCTTCCTCTTGCCATTGCTATTGCTTCGCTTCTATTTAATAATCATCTTCCTGGGGACGTAATTGCTATGCTATTGGGATTAGCCGTGGATGCGTTTTCCAACGGACAAATTTCGCAGTTAAATGCGGCTCTGGCTCTGGCTGTGTCTTCCAATGGACAAATTCTACAGTTAAATGCAGCATATGACAGCTACACAGCTGTTATATATACCTCTTTAACTATCTACTTCATGATTCAGGTACCGACTTTTGCTGCCAGATTTGCGGCGCAGTCTCGGAGAGGTTGTCAGATTTCCTGGAGTTCAATCATTGTGTCCGGGCTTACATCTGCAACCATTATTGTCGCACTCTTTCTCATATTCATCTTTCAGTTCAACCTTCGGAGTCACAGACGACAACTCCGACAACTGCAAAGACGACTCGGAGAAGAACGCCTCTCTGTGATCTCCGCGAGTACCCCCAACAGATGGATAATTCCAGCGGAAGATGACGACGATTTGAACATTAACTGGGTTGCTCAAAGGGCCGCATTTCTCGTGATTTTAATGGCAATCTCAGTTTGTTTCCTCGTTTCATTCACTTCTGTGCTTTGTCCCCACGTGCCGTAAATCCTCCTGTCTCCCTCGTCTTCTGAACACATACTATGTAAATAAAGTTCAGAAGGCATAGTTATAACGATGAATGTTTCCAGCCGTAAATCCTCCTGTCTCCCTCTTATTCTGAACACATACTATGTAAATAAAGTTCAGAAGGCATAGTTATAACGATGAATGTTTCCAGTTAGAATATTTAGGTCTGATTTCAGGTTTAACTGTGCTGTGCGGTATATCAGTATAGGGGTATAAATTCTATTACTTTCTTATCAATATGTTTGACTCTATTTTCTCTATACTGTGTTGCTTTTCAAATATTAAAATTTGAGTCAAATTCAGATTGGACTCTACTGTCTTTCAAGTACTTTCACGGGATGTACTGTACATATATCTATTTGTTAGAAGCAAGTTGATTGTGATGAATCTGTACATTTCAAAATATGGATGCATACTGATTATGATGAATCTATATTTTTGTTTACAAAAGTGTGTTTTTAACATTTCAAAACATGTATTCTCAATAGTAAGAAAAGCATGGACGTATTTATGGTTATGATCTGTATGGTTTTGTATTTTCTATATTAATTGGATGATACAAAGACGCTAAAGCTTTTATAAATGGGAAATTTTGATGATTAGTTTAGTTGATTTTCCAAATGTTCCAAATGTTAGGTTAGTTGATGTTCCAAATGTTAGGTTAGCCAATGTTTTACGTTCCTTGGATTGGCCGGTTCGATTTGGCATTGCCCTAGAATTGCCCGGGGTTTGACATAATCCCTGCAGTATCGTGGTGGCTTTTATTTGGAGGTTTGAATCTGGTTGAGTTTCGTTGGGTACCAGCAGCTATTGTGGATCCGGATATTATGGAGAAGTGGAAAACCTTACATAGATTTTTTAAGAATATAAATATTTACATCACTAGATTCTGTTCCACCAGTCTTTGAGGAACATAACTAGTAAAACCAGGGTTAGAATTTGGATTTCAATTTACCTTTCAAACAAAATTTTTTTAAGTTTTGGATATTTCACTTGATATTTAAATATTTGTCCTTCAACATTGAGAAGAAATTAATCTTTCAAGAATAAAGTTTTAATTAAAAAATTAAAATTCAATAATTAAATTTATATTGAAATTTTTAACTTTCCAGTTAACATAACAAAATAACATGTTTAACTTAAAATTGGCAGGTCACCTTTTTAAGTGATGACTAGAGATCAATTTAACATGTACTTATTCCATTTTTTATTAAATTATTCATATTTTATTAATTCACTTATTTTTTATGTTTGAAGATATTAAATAGATAGAAAAAAAATAATACAACAAATAAAAAAATAAAATAAAAATTATATATAAAAAAATATTTAAAAAATTCACTTATCAAACAAATAAAAAATTATTTATGATAACATTATATTAGAACGGAATGTTTTATGTTTTTTTTATTAGTAAATAATAATTTTATTTTTATAATAATTTAAAATATGTTTTTTATTAGTAGATAATAATTTTATTTTTATAATAATTTAAAATATTCATAAAGATTAATTTGTTTAATTACCATATATTTATGTTATTATTAAGTTATAATAGTTGTGTAAAAAAGAAACTATCAATTATAAAAATATATATTTATTTTATGATTATATTATTATTATTTGGTTGTGTTTCTACAACTACATAATAACAATTTTAATACTTACTAGTAATTTTTTGTTTTAACTTTTTTAGTGTCTAGTTAAAGCATTTCTAACTCTTTCTCATATAACTAAGAAAAAAATAAATATGCATAGGAAAGCGAACCAATAAGTTAGAATATTAAAAACATTTGTTACAATAATAATAACAGTATGAGATCTATTCCTAAAACCTAAAATAATAAGGGAGGATGATTTTTATATATTTTCTATTCAACTCATTTAAAGAATTTGTCAAGATGAAGATGCTAAAAACACAAAGCTTATTATTTATATAAATGGAAATGGGAATTGTTAAAAAGGTCGAGTGCTCAATTTGTGCATAGTTATCAAAGTTTGTAATGAATGTAATTTTTTTTCAACTCATTATTTTTGAACTCCTAAGCAAAGCATTTTTTAATTCCTAAGCACCATGAAAAGTAGAGAGCAACATAGATGATAGAACTCTATGAGATAAATTTAAAACCCCGACCAATTATGATAGGAGGTTCTAGAGCTTTCTTAGATTGAATGAACAATGGATTGTTGATACTCCAAAATAAATTAATTCAAGTATTAAGTAATATGAAATGTAGAGCATAGATGATAAAAATCTATGAGCTAAATTTAAAACCCCCACCAATTATGATAGGAGGCTTTCTTAGGATGAATGAATAGTGGATTGTTGATACTCCAAAATAAATTAATTCAAGTATTAAGTAATATGAAAAGTAGAGCATAGATGATAAAAATATATGAGCGAAATTTAAAACCCCCACCAATTATGATAGGAGGCTTTCTTAGGATGAATGAATAGTGGATTGTTGATACTCCAAAATAAATTAATTCAAGCACTTACGATGATAAGATCTTCCAAAGTTGTCATCAATTCAATCCTACCAATTATAATAAAATAAATTAATCCAACTAATTATGAGAATAGGTTCTACAACGTAGG
>ML789866.1:26138-47837 GCA_009831015.1 Picea engelmannii | reverse complement strand
ATTTTTTTAAGTATTTATATATTACTTTTGAGGAACAAAAATTATAGTAGCATCTGAAATGTTAAGGAACTATTTATACTGAATTGTCCTGAAGGGAAACCAATTCAGCTTATCTCTCAATACCAAAAGCACCAAAAATTATACTATATGAACTAAATCACCCTGTAGGGAAATCGATTCAGCCAAACTTGTCATGCAAACTAGAAGACCAAAAAAACTAACTCTTGAAAAACAAAATGGAAAAATTGTGTTAGGCGTCGTATATGACCCAAGAGGATGCTTCCAAAAACATAAACAATTAACAAAACTAGGCATGCAAGCTGACACATGTGCATATGTTAGCGCTCATGCAGTCTGACGGTCGTTATTTCCCACGTTGCACTCTGCAACCACCTGGATGGTTGGTGTAATATCCCTAGGATGAGCCCCTGTTGTATTATGAATTATAAACATGTTTTGTAGGTTGGTGAGCCGGGCAATTATAAGTTGCTAGGCTTATGTGTTAGTAGGTCGGAGAGCCTAGGTGTTAAAGACAAGGAGCTTGTTTTGTACATGTAAATATTTATATTATTAATATAAAAACATCGTTGCGTGTAGACCGACCACAATAAAAGAGAATGGGGGACTATACTCCACTAGGCTGGGTAAGGGAGAGGAGGATGAGAGGTTGGAAAGAGGGTCTGAGTCTAGGGGCTTAAGTCCAAGAGAATAATAATTTTTTATTATTCCAAAAGATGTTTAGAAGGACATGTTTTTATCCTAAGTCCCTTGGGGAGGACAAGTGACTTCCAAAGGAAAGGAGCGTGCTTCATGAGCGACAGGTGTCGTCTGAGGAACATGCAGTCTTAAGGGGGGAATTCTTGCTGGGGGGGATGTGTATGCACTCACTCATGCATAGGGAGGAACTCACTCATGGAAAGGGGTTCACGCAGAGATAGTTTTTTCTCTCACGCTCTCACCATCTTCGCTATGTTTGACCAGCCTACCCCATCTCTCCTCATGAGTTCATTCACGCACTGAGAAAGCACGCAGTCATCCATTTCGACCATTGTTGAACCTGTGGCCATTGTACACCTCTATGAATTACTGAGTCGTCCCTTGCCTTACCCGACTTAGGTATTGTGGTTAAAGAGGCAGGTTGTCAAGCCTATGAACAACTCTCTCTCCAGGTGAGAGAGGTTGTTGTGGATTGAAGAAGCAGGTTGTCAGGCCTATGAGCAACTCTCTCCAGGTGAGAGAGTGTGCTGAGAAGGTGAGTTCTTCTAGAGGGAGTCCTGTAGCTGCTACAGAGCTTTGAGAATTCCGGTCCAGCTTGTTGTTGAAGACCAAGGTAAGGGAGGTGGAGCAGTCGATGGACTGTGTGATAGACAAGGTGTATACTCCTGGGGTGGGATAGGCATGTGGGGAATGAGAGTCTGTGAGTAATGGGCATAAGTGGCTCCTGGGAGAGAATCCTTCCTTTTAAACTATGTGACTTTCATATTGACCTTGCCTAGCCTAGGAATCCCTTGCCCAGTGGAGTTTAGTCCCAGCTCGGGGGTGACCCATTGCTGAGAGTGATGAACAATGTGGTCTAAGGCTGGGAGGTTCGTGGAGGGTTTGCATGCAGTTGGTGGTTTTACTCCAGTTAAAATATAAGTATCATTTATGTGCTTAATTATGTATGTTATGGAGGACTATGAGTCTCTATATGTTATCATGTGTTCCATTGCATGTAAGAATTATTGTCAATTCCATTTTTGTTTGTATGGTAGCATTAACTTTGTGTTATTTGTTTTAAAATTCATTAGAAATGCATGTTATATATATATATATATATATATATATATATATATATATATATATATACACACATATATATATGTTCTGTAATGTTGTTGCCTGGCCTATTGATGGTCGAGGAAATTACAAATTGGTATCAGAGCTAAGTGAAGTGTTAGAGTAGTGGGGTTTCCTAACCTGTTGGTAGCTGGGGATGTTACAAATTGGTATCAGAGCCATGGTTTCGACATTGAGCCTAGATGGGCCATGTTAGTGGTTAACGAGACAAATATTTCATAGTGAATTGTTGTTAAAAGGGACAAAATTCGAGGTTCAGAGCATCCTTGGGTGCAAGGAGTGCATCGACAGAGTCTTTGACTCAAAAATCTCGGGAGAAATAGCTTGAGGTTTCTCGTGAAGGGACACGAAGGTCTATTGTAAGGAGTGCATAGATCCAAAAGTCGACTAAGTGTTGAAGTAAACCTTTAAGGAGAAAGGGGTTCGAGAAACAAAGCTCAGGATGAGGAGCGACAACATCCATTAGATATGTTGTCGAAAGGAGTCTGGACCATTAGATCCATGACCAAGAAATGAAAGGAGAGCGTTGAGGAGGAAATAGATCCCAAGTCATCGAATTTGAGTGCAAAGGATCGACAGACGTCCGATCCAAGTTGACAGGTGATGCAAGATCCACAACTCTGGAGCGAGAGCACTTCAAAAGTTTTGTGATCAAGGAGAAAGAGAAATAGCCGAAGTAGATCATGGTCATTGGTCGCCAGAGGGGTACGTGTTAACAGATCTAAGACTTCGGGGAAATTCAATTCGGAGGATTTCAAGTGTGGAGTGTGACAAACTCCCGAAGTCCCAAAGGCCGAAGTAGATCACAACCATCCATTGTGAAGGACATGGATTAATAGATTATGAACTTCAGGTGAGAGCACTCTGGGAGGAACGAGTGTGTAAGATTTTGAAACTCCTGAAGCCCGAAGAGTCGAAGTGGATAGTGACCGTCAGATCAAGGGGGAGACAAATGTGTCAAGAGATCGTGTACTTTGGGTGGAAGTACATCGGGAGGAGGCAAGTGCTGTGAGTTTGAAACTCCTGAAGCCCAAAGTGTTGTCACTCATAGTCGTTGATCATGAAGCAGGACACACGTTAGTAGATGGTGATCTCCAGGGGAAAGTGCTCCGGGAAAAAGCGAGCGTAGAGGAGTTGAAACTCCTGAAGTCTGAAGTTTTGAAGCCCGAAGAGCCGAAGTGGTGAGTCATGATGATGTCACCTAGAGGTGACGTGGACCTCTCTTATACCTGCCACGTGCCCCCACCCAGAATTTTCATGGTTTTATTATGTGGGCCCTGAGGTTGAATAACATAGTTAAAGGTCGGTGGGCCCACACTGGCGTTGATCACGATACATCCAGATCGATGGCCAAGAGGAATTGCGGAGACCCAAATTGTACGGGAATTAATTTCTCAGGGTGGTCTCGCAATCCAAACCATGGTTTTCCTAGGGGGGTTATGTGTCAGCATCAGAGGAATTACGGGACGAAAGGTGGGTTACTCCAAATCGCAGATGTATTCCCATGTAATTTGAAAGGCGTTAAGTTATGTGACTATTCGGTATCTTAGTTAAAGTATGGAAATTGTGGGTCCTAGTGGACACATGGCACCAGTTGTGAAGTACAGAGATTTGACACTCTGGAAGAATGTTTCATAAGGTAATGAAAAGAAGAGCTTTCAAAAGTTTCATAACGTCGAGGTGACGAGATGTAATGGTGTCACCAAAGGTGACATGGAAGTGTTTAGAAATTAACAGTTTGGGGTGTTGGGGGTGAGCGGATGTGAAATCCTTCAAAGTTCCGAAGCTTCGAAGTCCTAAATCATTGAAGATTCGAATTCTCGGAGCTCATATGCCTAAAGTTATACAGTGGGTGTCAGCCATTGGATTCTAGGTAGTCGTGGACTATTGATCCACCCTACTTCGCGAGTTCGTTAATTCGAAACTCTGAGAGATTTGTTGTGATGTGCTTTGAAAATGTTTGAAGCCAGAGGCTCGTAGTCCCGAATAAGCGCCTATCGACCTAGTGCTTGGCCACAGCCCGTGGTCGCATGGGTTGGGGGCTAAGAAAAAGGGGTTAGTGCCCAAAAAATCATTGCAGAGCAGAGCTAAAAAAAAAAAGGGAATCTGAAAGTTTTCTTGAATCAGATTGGTTTATGAATACTGTGGAATTTGTTAAGGACTAATAGCCTGACAAATTTTGGTTGACTGCACAGTGTGTTTGCAGAATTAACGATTGTTAGAACCAAAACAAATTGCCACGTAGTGTAGAGAAATGGAGGAGGCACAAAATACTTTCAGTTCAAAGAATGAAGCTAAAGGAATGGATGTCCATTTTGGAGTTGAAGGATCAAACTCCAATGGACATGGAGAAGAGATAGATAATGAGGGAAACACGATGAAAATCATTGAAAGATTGCAGAAAGATGTCCAGA
The DNA here is from genome assembly GCA_009831015.1 of Picea engelmannii. Taxonomy (NCBI): domain Eukaryota; kingdom Viridiplantae; phylum Streptophyta; class Pinopsida; order Pinales; family Pinaceae; genus Picea; species Picea engelmannii. The sequence continues at coordinate 43,584 of ML789866.1, read as the reverse complement.
CTCACCGAACAGATAACATAAATCTCCTGAAAGCTAGGAAACAACAAGGAGAATTCAACATAAAGTTGATATAGAGCTTGGAAAAGATAGAAAATAAATTGGATAAGGAGAGTGACTCCATTAAATTAGAAAGTCAAGGGTCTCCTGATGAAAAGAGGAAATCAAGGAGTGTTGGCAGACACCATCATCATTCCCAAGGGCACTCTAACAGGAGGGCACATACTAGTTCAAGCCCATCTCCTATCAAAAAGCATGGGAAATTTGGAGTGGATGAAATGAAGGGTGAAATGAACAAGATTAAACCTCCTATGTTTGATGGAGAGCACAAGAAAGAAGAAGATGTCGAGACATGGATTCTTGGCATGAGGAAATATTTCCAACTACATAATTATTTCTCTCATGCAGAAGGAAGAATTACAATGTATCAACTGAAAGAAAAGGCATCCATGTGGTGGGATCAACTTGTGCAGGTGCAACACATTAAAGAGAAAAATGTTACTTGGAAGGAATTCAATAAGTATTTCAAAAAGAAATACTTGACTAAGAGATACTATGACAGAAAGATGAAAGATTTCTTTGAACTCAAGCTGGGTAGCATGACCATTGATGAATATGAATGAAGGTTTTTCGAGTTGTTGAAGTATGTTCCTTTCATCAAAGATGAGACTGTCAAAATTCAAAGGTAACTGAGTGGACTACCATCTCCCATCAGTGACAAGATCCAATATGATGATCCCAAAAATATGGAAGAAACTATAAGGAGAGAAAAATGCTTATATGAGCAAAAAAGAGAAAAGCCCACTTTCCGGAAGGCTTCATAAGACAAGAAGAAATTCAAGATGGATCAAAGGAAGAAGGGAACTAGGCCATCCTTTTTGAGAAATAACCCTCAAGGACAACCATGTCTTAGAGAGCCCGAGAAGGATGAATAGGTGGGAAAATTCCAAGACAGACACCTATGAAGTTTTGGGGTTATAAAGGAAATCATAGGTACATAGATTTCCCCCACATAAATGACAAGGTGAGAGTTGTCCACAATGTTCAATAGGCAGAAACAGTGGAGGACATAGGTAGAAGTGTACCAAGGATCTACACATCCCTAGACAACAAGCAAATAGAATATCAGTCACATATGATTGAAGTGGAAGGTATGATCAACAACAAGGGTAAAATAATGAAGATGGGTGTCTATTTTGCTTGTTTTATGAGAAAACAAAACTATATTTTCACAAGTTCTTCAATTTCCGGCATACAAAAATATTTTTTTATTTAGAATTTCACTTTACAGTAAAATCAAAACTTGTAAAGAATTTTGTTAGCTTTTCAATGACTATTTTTCAATTTTTTTTTATTAAGATTTGATATGTCAATTTGACAATTGTTTAACAGTGTGTTTCTTAAACATTAAAGGAATGATAATGAATTATTTTTTTTCCAACAATGTATCTATTATTAAGCTTTTGTTTTTAACAAACAAAATATGTTGCAACAATCTACAGAGACTCTATTTTATTATGACTATAATTTTGAATCTAACGAATGAATATTATAATTTCTAGAATTTTTTTAAGTTGACCAAGCTGAAAACATTGCAGATTCTAAACACATGTTTTCCCCCACCTTGTATCTATCTTAGTTTTTACTTAAAAGTAAAAATCTAAAAATACCCTTTTGAAAAGAGCAGTTTAAGGATTATGAATATTATTTTTCCTAATTTTTTCACTGTGTATTTTTAGAGATAGAGATATTTCATTTCACTGAATCATAATGTCTACTGAAAATATTTCGAGGAGGGCACACAATAGTTCAAGCCCGTCTCCTATACAAGAGTTTGATGCTTAATTTAATGCATTGTAAGAAGGAGAATATACAAAACATTAGTTCAAAACTAACAACTTTGCCACTTTTTTCCATCAACTTACTGCAGACACCTTTGAGCATTGGTCAGACCAAACCAAGAAAAAACTATTCTTACATTAGTATTGGTGATTAACGGATTAACAACAAAGCAATTTTATTTCAACATTAACATAATAAATATAAAGACTCTCATCATTTTATTTTCATAGAGATCTCTATTGGTGAAATGGAAACGCCACAAGCCTCCCATTCAAAGACCATTAAAACCTTTCATTGAAATGTTGATGTAAATGTGAAACCATGTCTCTCTTACCTTGTAATACTTATAGTGGCTTTCCTAATTCTTCCATTTGTTCAAGTGATTCTTTCTTTCTATGTCTTCTGACCCATTGTTACACTAGTTTTCTTACTTCTTATGTACACATGATTATGTTGAATTTTGATAACTTATAACATAAAAGGAAGCATTTAAATTAATACGTAGTAGGAAAGTATTTAATAGTTTGATGCTTAATTTAATGCATTGTAAGAAGGAGAATATAAAAAACATTAGTTCAAAACTAAAAACTTTGCCACTTTTTTTTCCATCAACTTAGTGTAGACACCTTTGAGCATTGGTTAGACGACCACAATCTATCAAGCCAAGTCTTGAACCAAACCAAAACAAAACTATTCTTACATTAGTATTGGTGATTTACAGATTAACAACAAAGCAATTTTATTTCAACATTGACATAGTAAAGATAGAGAGTCTCATCATTTTAATTTCATAGAGATCTCTATTAGTGAAATGAAAACACCACAATCCTATCATTCAAAGACCATTAAAACCTTTCATTGAAATGTTGAAGTAAATGTGAGACCATGTCTCTCTTACTTTGTAATATTTATGGTGGATTACTTCATTCTTCCATTTGTTCAAGTGATTCTTTCTGTCTATGTCTTCTAACCCATTGTTACACTAATTTTCTTAGTTCTTTCGTACGCATGACTATTTTCAACCATATTTCCAAATCAAACAAAATTTAAATTAGAAGTGAAAAGCTATAATTTTCATTTCCCATTTGCTTGAATAAATTGATATTTTGAATTCCATATATATATATATATATAATCAAAGTTCGAATAGTTACACCGCCAAATACATAGGTTCCACATCCATTTTAGGATGATAACAAAAACTAAGACATTTAAATCCAAAATTTTAGACTCTAAGCCATCGCTTTAAGATAGATCACTTCATACCTGCAATTCAAACCTACAAAAAAACATAATTCAAAAATTAAAAATTTACAATTCAAACATGCAAAATAAAACAGAATTCAAAAATTAAAAATTTACAATAAAATTTATGTACAAATTTAAAATAAAATGTACACATGTACCGTTTTAGATTTAGATAAATAAAACAAGTTGTGATTAAAGAAAAATTGACATACACACCAAAAGAGTTAAGTCTCATCCTCCAACATACTCCTTTCCACCAAATATAATTTAGACATCTGCAACAATAAAAAAAAAACAAATGACACACATTAGCTTATATAATTTAACTAAATATTTGTTGTAAATAAAAAGAAAACCTTATATTATATCAATTGTCTCCAATACAGTGACACCTGGCAGCCACCTGTTCCGCCACAGGAGGGAAACTAGAACAAGTGGCTCGATCTATTTCAGCACTGCCATGACTGCAAGAAATTATACAAAAAATTGCAAGTGTTTGCAGGAACCCAATTTCACATTCCTATTCTAGGGCTGGCCATATACCGAGCTTCCATTACTGATAGAATTATATAGACAAAATGAGCACGACTTGTTGAATCATCTAGCTTGTTGTCATGGTAAATTAGACCACCAACACTATAACTGAAATAAACAAAAAACTGTGACCTGGGGTGAGCCGCTTCAGTCCATGGCGGAGCTTGGTTGTCCATGGATGGTATAGGCAGGGGTGAATCATTGTCTGCAAGTTGGCCACCAGGCTTGTGCTGGAGCATCCGTGAGTGCCTCGAACATAATATCCACTCTTTGACTGATAACGCCTTGACAATGCATCTGGTCATCCTTCCACTGCCTAATCTCGAAGAGGAGCTCAAGGTTCTCTTCTGCGAGATGGTTGGCAAAGTGCAGAGCCTCTGTTTCCTTTCTCGTCTCGTCGTCGCCCTGCTGTAATTGTTTCCATGTCTGTACCTGCTAGTTGCCAACTTGGAGGGATCTCTTCCTCCACTTGGCAGCGCCCGTCACCGTAGTAGGACTCTTTCGGCTTGATAGTTGGGGGGCCTAAGAGGTTTGTGGGCATGGGGGCACACACGCCCAAGGGTGGTGCCTCCTCTTTCACTATACTTGGACTATGATGCAAAGTCGAAGGTGGTGACAGGGGAAAGTGCATCATGGAGGAAGTTGTTTCCATCTTCACCTTGCATGCCTCAGGAGACTGGAGCGAAGCTGACTAAGTGCTCTAGGTTGAATGGCGGGGATGTCCAAAGTGAGCGATGAGCACTATTTGAGAGGCAATGAGCCTGTTAGCCCGAGAGAGGGCATTAATTTTTATGAGCGCCCCTCTTTGGATTTTCATGCTCCGGTGGCATGGTAGGGGGATAGGGAGTGGTAGAGGGGGTGAAAGGAGGTTGTGGAAAGAAGAAGGATGCAATGGAGGGAGATGGAGGAACCCGAGAAGAATGGAGCGGGATGGATGTTCTTGGTTCATAGGGGATGAATTGAGGCCAGGAGGATGCCACTAATGCACAGGGTTAGAATGATGATGCCAGAAAAACAGTGAAGGCCGAAGTGCTCAACAAGAAGAGTGCACCAGGTAGAAAATGAGTTGAGTTGAGTTATGGGGCTCCTCTTAACTCCATGGGAGCCTGAAATTATCCTTCCCATCACCATTGAAGGCCGATGGGACCTTTGCAACAACTTGGTACCAGATGCCTCGTTGGTTCGCTCGCTCAAGAGCCCAGCCAGGTGCACTAACTTAATTCCCCTCATGGTGTGAGCCATGGGGACTAAATGCATAGGGGGTGGCGGTCCGGGTTAATAACTCCCCCGACTACTTTGGTCCAGCTGTCTGCCTCATTGCGCCAAGTGGCACCCCATTCAGGTTACTTTAACTAAATATTAAATAAATAATAAGAAATAATAACATACCAAACCACACTTAAACAGATTTAAGATTTTCCCTCACAAAGTTCCAAAATAGTTACTCTCCATATTAAGCATACATGATTTAAACAATTTGTAAAATCTTAAAAAAATTTAAAGAAAAAATGGTATTCTTGGTAAAAAAAAAATTGTATTCAGAGTTAGATATTAATCTGAAAATAAATATAGAACTGTGTATGAAGAAAGTTCACAAATCTCTATATTAAGTCATTCTTCCAATGAAATACTTATCTCTTTGTGGATAAAGTCTCAAATCCTTCAGGTGAAATTCTCATCCCATATGATCTTATTTGATCTTATTTACTCAACAGTAAAATACTAATCTCCTCATCAGTATAATACTTCTCTCCTCTTCTGCAGTGGTCATATAATCAAATTCCATAATCGACTTTCAAATTAAAGGACTCATAAATCTCCATATTAAACCATTCTTCCAAGAAATTACTTATATCTATGAAAGTTTACAAATCTCCATTTTAAAAATCATTCTTCCGGAAAATACTTATCTCCTCTTTCTACGATCGAATAGATGTTCTCATATAATCTTTCATGTACATGAAGAAAACACAAATCTGCACATATATTAAGTCATTCTTCAAAAACCATTTAAATCTTTCTTCTTTGGGATGTATTCATATTACATATAATCAAATGCTCTTTGAAATTATCTGTGAGTGATGCAGGAGCATCACCAATGTCAAGCGAGCATGGGGCAAGTGCCAACACATTTTAGACACATGATAAATTATTTAAAAACTTTTGAAGATAAATGCACCAAAACGTAAATGTGATAGTTAAGGAGAGGCGTATTTATATATTGTAAAGGACCTTGAGCGATCCGCTCTCATCCATAGTAGGTAAAAGGCATTTATGTTAGTAGGTAGCTTTGAATTCTCAGAGTTGACAGTTTTAGTAGCGGAGGGAAAATAGATATAGACACCCTCATTGTGTAATTGTATCATAGAAGGAGAATGCCAATTGAGAGCAGAGTAGTGAAGAACATTACCAAGAGGAAGAAAAGAGAGCATACAGAGTTGGAACAGAGAAACTGTAATTGAAAAACGCCCATGTACAGAGATTAAGTTAATAGAAGAAGTCTTAATTCAGATTCATGGCGTTGTAGTTATTTCTTCTATGTGTATGCTAAATGGTATGTTCATAATTTTATTCTTTCCATTATACATTTTCTTTATATGCTGTGTATGGATGATTTCTTGTTAAATGTTTGAAGTCGGAGAGAGAAAGAGTTAGGAATTGAGTTTCAATTGTTTCTCTATCTGAGCGAGGGTTCCTGCAAGGAGTGCAGTTGAATTGTCCGCAAGGAGTGCGTTGACAAAAAGGGTTTAGAGGTTTGTCTCTGAAATCTCAGACATATTAGCTTTTGTTCTCATTCACTCAAAGGTGCAGTTGGGCACAGGAGTCGTGCAATGTGTGCATAGAACAAGCTTGAATCCAGGGTTTAAAACCTGAGAAGCTATTGAAGGATTTGTCGCTGCAAGGAGTGTGCAGAGTTAAAGGTGTTCAACACTGAAGTGATTGAGCGTTGCCGCAAGGAATGTGTGCAGGAGGTTCTTGAAAGGCTTGAAGTTGTGGAAGACCCCCCAAAGGATTTGAACCTGCTAAGTCGTTGAAGGGAAGAGACGAACGATCAAATTTCTTTGTAGAGGATTAGCGAAATCCCGCCAGCCGTCCGATCTGATAGAGAAGCAAGGAGTTTACAGTTGTTTCCAGAGTTTCAAGCTCAGAAATCATGAGCCATTGGATCCTCACCTAGTTACCCATCAACCGTAGGATCTGACTGGAGTTTCACAAGGGTTAAACTCTCGCAGGCAGAGTGAAGGTCCTGAAAGGCGTCGGGATATCGGAACTTCGGAATTCGGGACTTTGGGAGTCTAGAGGAAAGGAGATCGGGTCACTTCATAGTGGAAACCCTGATCTTGATCTGGACCATCCATCTATTAGGATACGTGGAAGAGATCAAGAACCCATTGATATTTCGGCTACCAGGGTTTTAAGTTGACAGAGAAACTGCAAGTCGCGAAATCCCGAGACTGAAACAAGACCGTCCGTTAGTTGAGACATGTGATGATAATCAAGAGCCCGTCGGCATTTCGCATGTAGGATTTTCGGGGTTCAGGAGGACAGGAGGACATAGGCATTTGAATTCGCGAAATCGCGAATGATCAAGGATCGTCCATTGGTTGGGACACGTTGTGAAGATTGGAAACTGTCATCATTTCGGGATTCGATGTTTCACGAATCTTGAAGACAGGAAGCATAGACATTTTGGAACCGCAAAGTACGAAACCCCGATAAGGTGGAAAGCTCCATTGTGGGGCCGACTGATGTCATTTTAGCATATAGGAGGTCGGGAATCGGAACTTCGAGAGTTCTGATGGAAAGAACCCATAAGCATTTTAGTTCCTGAAACCACGAAGTGACAAGGACTGTCCATCTTTAGGGTACGCGTGGCAACAATATAGGTCTTCGAAGGGAAATCCCAAAAGGGAGACCATTTCGGGAAATCGAGATTCAGAGGATTGGCAATCCTGAGGACAAAGGGTCCATGCATTTCAGCATTCGAAAGCCCGAAATCGCAAAAGACTGAGGACTGCAATCATATGAAATAGTGGTCACATGGACCAAAATGTAGCCACGGGGACTAACCGTTGTTGATGTTGTTCCAACATTTTGGGATATCAGAGATCGGGGAATCAAGAAGGTTGAGGTTCTGAAAACAAGGATCGCGAATCCTCGAAACCCAAAATTTCGGTCAGGAAGAGACTAGGCATACACAGAAGCTGTGATAGGGGAAAAAGAAGGACCTGTGAATTGGATTTTTAACAAAGATTCTAGTGAGGAATCGAAGAGTCGTTTCGGCTCGAAGGTGAAGTAGAACGATCCATTAAGATCGAGAGGTCAGCGGAGAAGCTTTGCTGAGGCAAAAGGTGACGTCTGTGTCAAGTTTGGTATCAAAGCACATAAAGGGTTTTTGATTTCTGTGGCAAGGAAAAGGAAAATTCACCATGCCGCCAAGAAGAAGGGACATGCAAACACCCGATCTGCCAGAGGAAAGGGAAATACCAATAATAAGAGGCAGGAAGATGCCTGACCCAGCCATGGCAAGAGAAATGCATGATTTACATGCCAGACTTGAGGACATGGAGACAGCACAGAGATGCACAGTCGGTATTGGGGATCTTAGTGATTCCGAAAGTGAACATGAATTTCAACATGGAGAAGAAGAAGTTTCAGCGAAAGATGCCGCAAATGAACGCTTGATTAGAGCTGTCACAAGGATGGGTGCCAGGGCAAAAATGGACATCCCAGTTTATGAAGGAAACCTGGATGTTGAAGAGCTTCTAGACTGGATTAGAGCTCTAGACACTTATTTTGACTACGAAGATGTCGAGGAAGAAAAGAAGGTCAGACGTGCCGTCACAAGGTTGAAAGGACATGCATGATTGTGGTGGGATGAACTACAAGCTGACAGATGCTGCAAAGGCAAGCAGAAAATCAAGAGTTGGGATAGGATGATCGCGAAGATGAAGGCAAAATTCATTCCCAGGGATTACCAGATTACTCTGTTTCGAGGAATGCAAAATTTGAGATAGAAGATGATGACAGTGAAGGAATATACTGAAGAATTCTCACCGAAGATGATATATAGTGAAGGAATATTCTTCTCACCAAACAATAGCTCATCAATAAGATGTTTCTCATGCAACAGAATGGACCACTCTTCATGAGATGAATAGTTTTCATCAAATTTGACCAAATTTAGCAAAGATTCACACCGGGGTTCATCAACAGTTACACATTCATCTTCATCATCTATCTCATTTGAATTCACCAAATCACTAAATATTGCATCATAGGGAATTTCCTTAATATCACAGGATGCTTCGTTGGCAACTACAAACACACTTTCTTCATTAATCATTGCAATTTCAATGCTACCATTTTCAGTGTCTATTTCAGTTACAAAGCTTTCAACAACAATACCTTCATCAACTTCAACATTCTCATTCCACTTCTTCATTTCAAGAATATACCAAAATATTTGTGCACTACATATTTTACCAAATTCACCCAAAATACTAGACAAGATGTTTTCATTGTGCTGATATAATAAGTTGTAATTCTATGGCACCTCTTCTCTTATCATAGAAATTGATACGACCTTCATGATCATAATTAAATAAATCTACTAATCATAGTAATTTTTTCACTTCAATTGTCCAAGGTTCATAATTTATACTTGAAAAGAATGGCAGATTTGGCATCAATATTTTATATATTTCATCAAATTTTTCATTGATTTCTTCATGGTATTCATTGACCTGGTCCAACACTACATTTTGATCCTCAAGCATGGGTTCTTCATCTGCAACTAAAAACACATCATACTGATCTACAAATATAATGATTTGTAATGATGATTCTTTCTCCTCATGTGTTTCATCTCTCCGGAGTTGTTTAATTTTCCTTTGTTGACCCATGACAACTTCACTTTCTACTAGATTCAATAAGGCTACATTCTCATTTCTACAAATCAAAAGGTGATGCAGTGTTGCAGATTTGAAGTGAGGTCACAAACTTCATAAAACCTTAACTAAAAGGAGTTATACTGCATTCCACTATCCTTCACACGACACTTCAATTCATATTTCACGTAGCTCTTCCAATCAAGTTTTCATGGGGCTCCTATAATACTCCACAACTAATCATTATCACAAATGGATGCGAACTTCGGGATTGCATCAGACAACTAATACGCCCAAGTTCTTTAAATTCGGCAGCTGGGTAAGTTTGGCGGGAATCAAACCCACGAGCTTGTTCTGTCTCAGCAACACCTATGTGAGCGATGTGAGGCCAGTGATGGTGCCGACGATGTCTTGGTGCTACTCGAGCTCGATCGTGTAGCTGGAGAAAAAATCCGTGAGGCGATACAGCAATGCACAAGCTCAAAAATAGTATTTCAGTCAGATCACACGAGCTTTGATAAATTCAGCAATCACGGTGCGGGGAATTCACGTTATTCATTGCAAAGACAAGCTAGGAAATTGAATAGAGTTGCAATGCTACAACTTTTGATGACTCCACTTCTGGCATTTACGACAACAAATAACCTTGGACAGGCTCTTCTACAGCCTGCTCTACGCGCAATTAATTACTTCACACCATGTGCAAGTGATCTGGCTCTTGGATCCTTTCCACTCTCTACTTGTTTAGATACGCATCCACTCGAATAGCATACACTTCAGCGATGCATCCACACGATATTGCAGCAACAAATAAACAATTGCAAACAACGAATTGATTCTCAACAAATTGCTCCTCCTGCAAACAACAAATATGATCGATCCTCTTGATCTGAGGTTTCTACATAGGTCATGCAGGTCATCAGTATTAACGCTGCAACAACAGCCACCTCCGCTTCACACCACAAACAATAATTTTATCTGCCGAAGTTATAAATGGACAGGTCTTTAACAAAAAAATTTAAAAACGTTCCAAGCAAAATCCTAGTTGCATGATTCGTGTGAAATTTCCCTGCCAGTAAATGATTTCCGAGCCAATTCCCCTCTCCTAACAACTTCAATTAATTTTTCGACATGAATAGTCCCAATGAGAACACTTTCTTACTGTGGCCTCCTCGAATAGAATATACCACCACTGAATTCATCAATGTTTGACTAGTTCCCTTAAATGCGTTGAAATTGGACCTCTTTCAACGACTTTAGCCAATCTTTGTGCAAAAACGAAGACCACAATAGCCTTTCAGGTCGCTTACACGAGATAATTATGAAGAGATCATAACCAAATGAACACACAGTAATGAACAAACACAAATTCTATTGCTCGATTGATTAACACGATTACATTTTCCTCTAATTTATAGAGGCCATACAAGACTCTGGAGCATCCAAAGAGTTCTTGCAGCGGAAATATCTGGAAGCATCAGTGGATGTGAGTGGAACTCTCTAGAAGTTTGGTGGTTTTTGGTAGGTAGAAATTAATACCTCCAACACTCCCCCCTAATTTCTACTACTAATTACATCTTACATCAATATTTATAATGCTCAATGCTTCTCTCAAATACTCAAATTGGTATTGTGCTAAAGACTTTGTAAATATCTCTGTAAGTTGCTCCTTTGATCTACAATGTCTCCTCCTTAATGAATACATGTCTTGGTTAGGTCTTTATCTAAGTCATGTCATCATCTTCAGTTTCTATCTTCATATGGTTGGGCTTCCTTCAATGTTCTCCCATTACAATGCTTATGAACCATCACATCAAGTGGTTTCTTACTGGTGCTTTTGGCTGACCACGAACCTTGCATGATGGGAAATTTTATTTACACAACACGCACTCACTTGAGTTTCATCCTCAAAAAAAAATTGTTTCTTCTTTGTACCTGCATAACATTGATTAATGCTCGAACTTTTACATCTTCCTTTTTCACCTGCAAACAACTGATCATTGATGTCCATATAAAAAGAGATCCATCTACTGAGATACATGGGTACCATCTGTTGTACTCGCCAATTGTCTAGGTATTCTTTTCACGTACATTGTTCATCAATACATTAGACTCCTTTAGCCATAACTTGGTCCCAACCAACTCACACTCTAAGATTACTTAATCTCACATTCCTCTCATTAATCAAAGATCTAGCTTCTCCGATCACCATCAAACTTAGATATGAGTACACCTACCACCCTCGTACCTACCTAGTGGTTAATTCGACAGCTTGATGTTGCATCCAATCTTTATGCCTAAGAGGGATACACTCTACATGATCACTCTAATCCATGTAGGCATGAATCAACATGGCTTACTAAACACTTGGGGAATATAGATTTCCTTGCCTATGGCTAAGCTTTACAACTTTGGACCAAAAACATCTTGGGGAATATAACTTGCCTATGCCTATGGCTAAGCTTTACAACTTTGGACCAAAAACCTCTAGGGTGTCGAGTACTACCGATCATGCACCCCTTACAACATATATGCATCATTTCATCTAAGGTACAAAAATTCCACATTCTTTACTAAATGCCCAACAAATTACAAGCTCATTACGTATGCCCATTTACATCTCATCATTAAGAATTACATAACTTCATTTGGAGTCTTCTTTGTTCTTTACCTCTTCCAACTAGAGTCTTTCTTCCTTTTCTTTCACCATCCGTTTTTTTGTCTTCTATCACCCTTTGCATCATGATTCTGTCTTTTATGTCTTTCACATTATGTAACACCCTGTTTCCCTCAGTTTGTAAAAATAACTGGACTGGCCAAGAACTGTGGCAAACTCATAAATGTGAATATGTGATGTAAATGGACCTTGTGGAAAAGGTCAATAAATGTGAATAACATTATGAATTTATATTGCAGGACTGCTGAGAGGGGATGTGCAGAAAAAGAGACCATGATAGTAGTGGAAGGCACCTGAAAAGGTGGCGTTAACTTCCACCGAGAATTAATACCGTATTTGGACTCCACTGGCCCGGAGAACCAAAAGTGGCTCGCTGGCCTCGAATTAAATGTCTCGCAGGCTGGTAGGTAGATGGTTTAATGAGGGATGGGAGGTGAACCTCCCATCCGTAGAGCCGTCAGACCTGATCAGCGCGAGGGTAATCGCGCCACATGCAACCTCGCAAGAGGATAAGGCGTGGGGTCGAAGCGATTGGGGGGTAGACGCGAGGGGAGAACTCTGGCATTATACAAAGTGAGTGATAGCAGAGAGGAAGGATTGCAACCTTCGCTCCTGGTCACTGGTAAACAGAGACGCAGTCTCACAGCATCGTGGTCTCAACTCGAGGGTGGCTAGTGGTAAATCTAGTGGGAGTCGCTAAGCCTACGGTTGGGTGGAAATGAGCACCCCTCTCAGCAGTTGCTTAACCCTAGTTTTATTTCTTTTAAGTGTTTTTCCCCTGGCACATTGAAATATATGTATTTTGATAATTATGCTCATAAGCTGCAGAACTGTGAATGTTTCCATTTTAAGAATGTCTGAGTAGTATATTGATCAGTACTAGTAGTTGTATATGCTTATAACAGAAAAAACATGCATGGCTTATGTTGATAAATAAATTTAATTATGCATAAGTTGAACCAAGTCAGGCTTCTAGCTCGTTCTCGGGAAGTTTTTTACCCTTATCTGTCTCCAGGGATGCCCCAGAATAGATCTCTTCATAGAGATTCCCTCCTTGGAAAGGTTTACCAAGAACCTGGAAAAAGGACTTGGCTGTGCAAGTCTTAACAACCCTGTACGAGGAGGAATGACACTCTTAAAATCCCGAAGTAGCAACGTAGGGATAAGTATCGATCAACGGGAGAAATTCCATTGAAAGACCCATGGTCATTCACGACCATTTGATTGACGAAAGAAACGAGGGCGTTACATACCTTGCCCCTTTTCCTCTATCTTCATGAATAGCGAGGAAATTGGGATCGTAGACCCCCACGATCCATGAGAACATCTGGACCGTTGATTTTTCCACATCCATGAAGTAGTGGAAGAGTGCACAAGGTGGGACAGATCTGAGCCGTTAGATCTTAGCCAGAAAAACCCGACAGCCGTTGGATCGGTTAAGAGATGCATGAGGGTTAAGCCCTCGTGAACAGGAGGTTAAAAGTCCTGACGAGAGGCGTGGCCATTGGGATATCAGCATTCATGAAATTGGGAGTCACGATGACATGAGGTCGGGAATTTTCATAGTGAAATTCCCGTAATCAATATGAGTCGTCTATCATAGGAGGACACGTGGACAAGATCGGGAGCCCGTCGGCATTTCGGAGATCGAAGGGAAAAGATACTAGAATATCTCTATTGCGGAAACTCCGAGATCACGAGAAGCGATCAGGACCATCCATTATAGGAGGACGCGTGGTGGCAATCAGAGCATTCGGGAAAATTCCCGAAACGAAAGTCACCCATCGGGAAATCGGGATTCCTGTTGACAAGAGTTCGGGATTTCCCATGGTGGAAACCCCGGAGTAGATCTGAGTCGTCTAATTTATGGAGGCCACGTGTCAAATAAATTAACTGCATCGGGAAACCGGGGTTCGAGGATTTGGGGGTCCCATGATCGAAAGTCTGGATTCTCATGATGATAAACCCCGATGAATGGACGAGATTCTTTCAGAGGATCTCAGGGTCTGTAATGACCGTTAGATGTGGAGATGAGACGTCAACTTAAGCCAGGACGTGAATATACTTTGGGATAAGCGGCGAGCAGATCTGGACGACCAGAGTCCACCCGCCCAGATCTACAACTAAGGTTCCATTCCGGATCCCCCTTACTGTTCTGCCTTTAGCGGTAGGGGGGGGGGGTCCGGAATTGGACGCACAACTCTCGAACGGTTGAGATTAACTCACTGGGATCAACGGCGCTCAAGTAGATTCTGGACCCCCCTTGCCATTCTGCCTTTAATGGGGGGGGGGGGTGTTCCGGAATAGTGTGGCATGTAAAGTGGGGCCCCCCTCCTGTCATGTCGATTGCTATGTCGAGTTTCCCTTTTTGCCACCTGTATTCCACTTAACCGCGTGACGATGTCCGTTCTCATTGGCGGTTCTCTACCCCTGTTGGGATTTGTTCCTATTGGTCATTTGCTGACCCTGTAGGGATTCGTCCCCATTGGCCAGTCGCTAGCCCTGTCGGGGTTCGGCGGTTGCAGAGTCGAACGATTAAACATTACTGTAGCGCCGAGGCGCGAAACAAAAATAGGCATTGTGTCCCAATTGAACCGTGATCATGACCCGCGATCACATAGGAACGGAGATGTAGAGAGAAAGAGCCAGTTTACGCTGGGCCTCCATGGATATTTAGGGGTTCTGGTCTGGCAGAAGACCAGAAAAATATGATAAAGGTAGTGGGTATGTGACAAAGTGGTATTAAAGCATGGTTACAACACTCGGCTTGATTGGGCTCATGAACGAGTCACGCATAAGCTCCGTTTGAAGTGCTCCTACGAAGAGTAACCCCCTAATGTAAAATTTCTTGTCCAGGATTGAAAACCTGGAAGATGAGAACCCGACTGTGTATGCATGTGAAAGAGTTATAAATTATGCACAAATTATAAAAATGTATTTAACTCTTGACTAATAGCTAGTGTTTGTCTTTTCACTCAAGTGGACGATCAACCGCGGGAATCTATAGATGCAGAGTATGGTGACTCACCAAGAGGTAGGAGAAGGCTCCCACAACAGAGACGAAGAGTTTGACGAAAGAAGAGCAATAGGAACCCCTCCAGACCTAGCCGAGACTGTGAGGAGTCTCATGGTTGAGTTGCAAAGCTGTAAGGCTCACAATGAAAGGATGATGAAAGAACAAGAAAAGCAAACTGAAATTAATGCAGTGTTACTGTAGAGCTTATCCGACCTACAGCGACAAATGCAACATGAATCCAAAGTGCAAAAACATGGTCGTATCAGTGGCCATACTGAGAGGAGAACCTCGAGAAAGGTCCACCCCAGAGGTAAAGGACCTGTGCCAAACGATCCCACTGAGAAGGAAGCTAGCGATTCAGAAGGCTCTTCCAGCAACAAGACTAGTTCCTATTCTCGAAGAAAACAGAAGAAGCAAAAGACTTCCAAGATTCATAAATTTGAGGAATTCAGAAAAGCCAAACCTCCCTCCTTCGATGGTGAGATAAAGAAGGGAGAGGAAGCCGAGGCCTGGCTACTTGGACTGAAGAAATATTTCAGAGTCCATGATTTTTCAGAGAATTTGAAGGCCCGAGTGGCCACTTTCAATCTGAACAGAAAGGCTTCCATCTGGTGGGAAGACCTTAAGAATATGAAAGGGGTCCGTGAGGAGGACTTGTCTTGGAAACAGTTTGAAAGGTACTTCCAGAAGAAGTATTTGTCGGAAAGATATTTCGATGAAAAGGCTAAAGAGTTTTATGAACTCACATTGGGGCAACTCACTATAGAGGAATATGTCAACAAATTCCTCGACTTACTGCGATATGTACCCTACATCAAAGCAGAAAATGCAAAAGCACAACGCTTCATGAGTGGCCTACCCAAGGAATACCGGAACAAAATTGAATTCGACGA
Source organism: Picea engelmannii (assembly GCA_009831015.1). Taxonomy (NCBI): domain Eukaryota; kingdom Viridiplantae; phylum Streptophyta; class Pinopsida; order Pinales; family Pinaceae; genus Picea; species Picea engelmannii. Next base: position 27,486 of record ML789866.1, on the reverse strand, counting down.
GCCAAAGACCTTAGAAGACACTATTCGAAAGGCAACATATTGTCATGAATAATATGGACATCGGGTAGAGTCTCGTGGACACTGGAGACAGAAGAGTGGTTTGAAATTTCAAAAAAAGGGGATCAAATCCTCAGGATTTAAGAGCTACAAAAAGAACCCCAGAATGAACTTTCCAACCCGGAGTGTACTCCAGCAGAACTTTCCATCATCAGATGGAAATAAAACTTCTGGACCTATCCCAGTGAAGACTAATGACCCAAAAAGAGAACCTCTGAAATGTTGGGGTTGCGGAGAAGAGCATCTCCTGAGAGACTGTCCACACCGACAACAGAACAATCGGGAAGTTTATAGCATTTAGGAAGCGACCACAGTTAATGGTGTGGCAAGGAGTGTGCCACAAATTTATGCAGCCTTGGATAATAACCAAGCTGACCACCAAGATTCAGTGGTGGAAATAGAAGGTATGATTTTCAACCATCTGGTGTCTGTTTTGATTGACTCTGGTTCAAATTTGAGTTATATAGCCCCTAAAGCTGTTGATAAGTGTAAGCTACAGCCACAAAAAGAAACTAAGCCATGGTTGGTACAGTTAGCCACTGGCACTAAAAGAAAGGTAGTGGAGGTCATACCATCCTGCCAATTAATGTTGGGTGAATTCCTCACCCAAGCAACCCTTAATGTATTACCCCTGGGATCATACGATCTGTTGATTGGTATGGACGGGCTGTCCTCCCATAAATCCAAATTGGACTGTTACCATAAAACCTTAGAATGTGTGAGCAAAGAAGGAAAAAGGATAACCCTTCAAGGGATCCGAAAACCTGTCTGGGTGAGGCAAATATTAGCCCTGCAAATGAGAAAGTATTGCCGAAAGGGATGTCCCCTATATGCAATATAGGTGTTGAAAACAATCGAAGGTGCTAAACCAATCCCTTACGATCACCCTATCCTGAGAGAATACAGAGATGTGTTTCCGGAAGAGGTACCGGGTCTACCTCCGAGAAGAGACATTGACTTCTCGATAGAGCTCGCACCAGGAGTGGTGCCAGTGTCTAGGAAACCCTATCGGATGAGCACACCTAAGTTAGTTGAACTCAAATTGCAATTGAAAGAAATGATGGATAAGGGTTATATTCGACCCAACCTGTCCCCATGGGGAGCACCAGTCCTATTTGTGAAAAAGAAGGATGGTACCCTCAGACTGTATATAGATTATAGACAACTCAATAAAGTAACCATAAAGAACAAGTACCCCTTGCCTAGGATCGATGAACTATTCGATCAGTTGGGGGGTGCGTCTATTTTCTCAAATATTGAATTGAGGTCGGGATACCATCAAGTCCAAATC
>ML789866.1:0-12919 GCA_009831015.1 Picea engelmannii | reverse complement strand
TAAGGGGGAGGGAATTGTAACACCCTGTTTCCCCCAAATTTGTAATTAATCCTAATATAGGAATTACCATGCTAAAGCATGATGAAAATGTGAATGTATGATGTGAATGGACCTTATGAAGAAGGTCGATGAATGTAAATAACATTATGAATTTATATTGCAGGACTACTGAGAGGGGATGTGCTGAAAAAGAGACCACGATGGCGGTGGAAAGTACCTGGAAAGGTGGCGTTAACTTCCACCGAGAATTAACACCATATTTGGACTCCACTGGCCCGGAGAACCAAAAGCGGCTCGCTGGCCACGAATTAAATGTCTCGTAGGATGGCAGGTAGATGGTTTAATGAGGGATGGCAGGTGAACCGCCCATCCGTAGAGCCGTCAAGCCTGACCAACGCGAGGGTAATCGCGCCACACACAACCTCGCAAGAGGATAAGGCATGGGGAAGAAGTGATTGGGGGGGGTAGATGTGAGGGGAACTCTAGCATTACGCAGAGTGAGTGATAGCAGAGAGGAAGGATTGAAACCTTCGCTCCTGGTCACTGGCAGACGGAGAGATGCAGTCTCACAGTATCGTGGTCTCAGCTTGGGGATTGCTAGTGGTAAATCCGCTGGGAGTCGCTATGCCTACGGTTGGGTGGAAACGAGTACCCCTCTCATCAGTTACTTAACCCTGATGTTATTTCTGATAAGTGTTCTACCTCTGACACCTTGAAATATGTGTATTTTGATAACTATGCTCATAAGCTGCGGAACTATGAATGTTTTCATTATAAGAATGACTGTATGATGTTTGATCAGTACTAGTAATTGTATATGCTTATAACAGAAAAACCACGCATGGCTTATGTTGATAAATGAATTTAATTATGCTTAAGTTGAACCAAGTTATACTTCCAGCCCGTTCTCGGGAAGTTGTTTCCCCTTATCTGTCTCCAGGGATGCCCCGGAATAGATCTCTTCACAGAGATTCCCTCCTTGGGAAGGTTTGCCAAGAACCTGGAAAAAGGACTTGAATGGGCAAGTCTTAATAACCCTGTACGAGGAGGAATGACCCTCTTAAAATTTCGAGGTAACAACGTAGGGATAAGCAATGAATCGACGGATGAGATCCCATCAAAAGACCCAGGGCCATTCATAATCATTAGATTGATGAAAGAAACAAGGGTGTTACATACCTTGCCCCTTTTCCCTCTATCTTTATGAATAGTGAGGAAATCGGGATCGTAGACCCCCAAGATCCATGAGAACATTTGGACCGTTGATCTTTCCACATCCACGAAGTAGTGGAAGAATGCGCGAGGTGGGACAGATCTGAGCCGTTAGATCTTAGCTAGAAAAACCCGATAGTTGTTGGATCCGTTAAGAGATGCATGAGGGTTAAACCTTCGTGAACAGTAGGGGTAAAATCCCGATGAGAGGGTTGACACATTGAGATATCGATACTCGGGGTATCGGAATTCTCGAGGTCGAGAAAGTCGGGGCATCTCAAGTCCCAAAACAATGAAATGGTCTAGACCATCCGTTTGTGTAGACACGTGGCGAAAATTGAGAGCCCGTAGGTATATCGGCTACCGGGTTTTTGAGTTGACAGAGAATTTATGTCATCGAGGTATCAAAAACTCCGAAATCACGAGATTGGATCAGGGCCGTCTATCAGCCGGAACATGTGGCGGAGATCCAGACCATCGGGGAAGTCCCAATAGAAAAGTCAATAGGTGCATCGGGGTTTGGCATTTTGCGAGTCCTGAAAACAAGACATTCAGAGCATCAGAAGTCGCGAAATCGCGAGAGACGATCAGGACCGTCCATCTTGATGAGGACGCGTGGAGGAGATCAAAGCATTCGGGAGATTTTCCGAAAAGAAAGTCATCCATCATCATTTCAGGAGTCAGGAAATCGAGAATCCCGTGGACAAGAAGTCCTTGCAATTTGGAATCGCGAAGTCTGAAATTCCGACAAGGAAGGGAAAGCTCCATCGTGGGGGCCAGCTGTCAGCATAGTGGAGAATAGAGATTCGAGAGATCGGCAGTCCCGAGAACAAATGCATTTTGGCATTTGAAACCCCGAAGTCCCGATAGAAATCAGGGACCATTGGTTTCATGGGTGATCACAGCCGTTGATCGTGCTAAAGGCGAAAAGCGGTTGTTAACTGACGTCATATCGGGAATCAGAGGATCCCGAGTTCTGAGGACAAATGCATTTCGGCATTGAAAAGTCTGAAACCCTGATAAGCAGTGTGGTTGCGGTCATATGGGGGAAGGTCATGTGGACCAAAGGTCTAGCCCGAAGGGCTAGCTGAAGTCAGAGCACATCAGCTTTTGGAAGCCCAAAAACCCCGAAAGGAGATAAGGCTGCGGTCTTGTGAAATAGTGGTCATATGGGCCAGGAGTTTAGCTAGGAGGGCTAGCGCATAAAGGGGCGCATCGGCAAATCGGAGATCGGGATTTCGAGAGGACAGAAACTCTTGTCAGCAGGAATCATGAAACCCTGAAACCCGAAATTATCATCGGGGAAATGTCACAGGCGCGTGAAGAAGAGGCCGTGACAGGGAAATAAGGACCTATGGATTGGGTTTGGCTGTTCGCTACTACGAGCTTTGGGGATTCTCATTGTTGAGAAATCAACGAAAAAGTTTGATTTTAGGTAGTGGGTATGTTACAGAAGGCCAGAAAAATCTGATAAAGGTAGTGGGTATGTGACACATTGCTTCTTGCATCTTGTTTTTTTTCCTTTCAATATACTTTATGGATATGTTTCTTGTTGGAGTTGATCAAGATCCAACAAGACAACCTATGACAATGGTTTCAAAAACTTAATTGATGCACCACTTGCCATGTTTTTACATCACTTAACATTTGATTTGGACTCAAATTTTGACTAGCTTAACAAACAAACTCTCACTTTAAGTTTAACTAACACAATTTGACTCTTCTTGAGATTAATACTCTCTTGTAATGAATTTATATTTCAAGACTCATTTTCACAAAGTTGTTAGACTCAATCAAATACTCAGTCACTTGACCTTGACCTTCTCTCAGTTGAACTTGACTATGACCTCTTACAACTTAACTCAATGACCATTTCAAGCACACCAATGCATTTCACTTCAACCATATTACAATTACAAAATGAAGCTCTCACCTTACCAAAACATGGAAAACATTTACACCACTTGAAACAACTCCCTTGGGAAGATGAAACCCTGATGACCACGTTTAACACAACAATGCCTCTTCATATCTCTTTAAACAAATACTTCACTCCGACTATTTCTTTTTTTTCAAGACCCTTGTAATTTTCATTAAAGTGACTTTGATTTCACTATTCTCCATTCTTCTCCTCACAAACTCTTCCGTCACATATGGCAACATATGAAATTCCATTCATGTAACATTTAAAAAGTAAGATTAATCTTGCCTCTTTTAATAAATGCATACCTTTATGACGATGATTTCCACTTTAAAAATCACCTTTCGAATGTTCCATTAAAATTTCCACTCTGCAATAACAATGCTTACCGCCGCACTCATAAAGGCTCAAGATTTCCATCTCGCATTTTATCTTTGACTACAGGGGTTGCTTCAATGAAGGTGGCAGGAGTGAAGGCGGCTTCTATGCCCACATAAATGCTCCCTTGTCTTTGTCTTCACTAACCACAATGACGACATCTACTATATTAACATTTAAAACCAGGACTGAGGAAATCAACAACAATGTAAAACAATAAAAGAAAAGGGTCTTGGTGAACTGGTTAAAGGCCGGAGGGACCTTCAAATGCTGCTTCAATACCCTCTGCTACCTCTTGATGAGAAAAACTGTCGACCCTTCTTCTTAGTTGCAGTCGGAGCCTTAACCCCTCTCTTTGGAGCCATTGCTAGAATCGATTTGCTCCTTCGCTATACTTTGCTTTTCTAGTTGACCTACGAACTCCTTCTACATGCACAACCCTGTCATCTTTCTATTCGCTAGGCCTCTCTTCACTGCTCTCGACACTCACTGCTCACCTTCGACTCTGTGGCACAAGATCTGCTTCTCTTCACCACAATGGACGAGAGGCTCTCACTGCTCACCTTGCTCTGTATTTCCTGGAAGTTGTGGCTTCCTCTGCTCTTCAACTATGCACAACGTCTAACTCTCATTGAGAACATAAACGAGGGCGGCTCCTTTGTGACTCTCCTAAGCTCTCAATGCTTTCTGTGGAAGCTCTCCAATGTTGGGCGACTCCTCTCAGGATCCTGGGCCCTCCCGTGAGGGAGTGAGACCCAGATCCAAGCTTTGATACCAAGATGAAGAGATTAGAACCAAATGAACACACAGTAATGAACAAACACAAATTGTATTTCTTGATTGATTAACACGATTACATTTGCCTCATATTTATAGAGGCCATGTAAGACTCTAGAGCATCCAGAGAGTTCTTGCAGTGGAAATATCTGGAAGTGTTGGTGGATGTCAATGGAAATCTCTAGAAGTTTGGTGGTTGTTGGAAGGTAGAAATTAATACCTCCAACAAATTCCACAATTCCGAAAAACTGTGAGGCTTCAACTAAGAAGGTTAAATGTGCGGAATTGCGAAATCCTTCCAGAGCATAATTGTCTCTACAAAAAAAATCATTAAATATCGATGCTCACCGCACCAGATCGCTGCTCCATTCACGCAGATCTACCTCTTCGAATACTCCACGTAGTTCTCCTTTCTTCCACGACTTCGCTTACCGCACAATGATTCTCCTTTCACAACAACGATTCTCCTTCAACACAGACGTGCCTAGCTGCTACCTATGCTCTCATACCAACTTGAATTACACAGTGAATGACACAGCGATACGGTGAGGCCACAAGGGCTCACAACAGTGAGACTAAGTTCTCACACATTGTATCTGAATTTGACAAATTGTATATGAACTTATAAGCTAGGATAGCCTATAACATCCTCCTAAATCCGTGGATCTGGAAACCACTCAAAAACTAAAGTAAAGTACAATAGAAATCCATTTTAACCATTTCCTAACTATGACATTTCGCCACTATTATCTAACATCTACATATTTCCCATACACACTGATATTGAAATGAATGGACAAAAATAAATAGATTGGTATATGAATCAATATACATGAAAATCTTAAACAAACAATAAAACAACAAAAATTGACATGAGATATACTTATAAACATACACATACAAATACATGCATACATTGCACATTCACATGGTCGTATATATTCTACACACATGGCAAATAAATATTAGGTTAGCATTTATTTGCACATACATACATTGCACACTCACATGGTCGTATGTATTCTACGCAACAAATAAATATCAGGATGGCATTTTATGAATATTAGTTTTTTTTGATCGTATGATTTTTTTAAATTATTAAAACAAAGTAATATTATTATTTTTAAATAAAAAAGTTAATTAAAAAAATAGTAAATAGTAAAAGGTTCAAAGTCCCATTATTGAAAAACAGCATCGCTGCGCAACTTAAATGTAAGTGAAAATAATTTGTCTCTTTTTTTTTGGTTTCACACGAGGGTTCTAGTGGAGTGCAAAAGGAGTACTCTAAACTCTCAATCTTTTTTTTGGTTTCTAACCAGGGTTCTAGTGGAGTGCAAAAGGAGTACTCTAAACTCTATCTTTTTTTTGTTTCACACCCGGGTTTCTAGTGGAGTGCAAAAGGAGGACTCTAAACTTTCTATATTTTTTACTTTTTGATAGTGGGGCCATGGGCTCTTTGGGGTCGCTCACATGGGAGAGCGCAGTAATTCAAACCTATGTCGAGTTTTTAAAGTTTAATCCCCGTGGGGCCAGGAGCTCTTTCTGGTCACTCCCCTCGGAGAGAGCAGTAATCCAAACCAATCCAAACCTATGTTTTCAAAGTTTGATCCGAGTGGGGCCATGGCGTCTTTGTGATAATCCGCTGCTTTCCTCGGGCAGGGTCCGGTCAATGACTGCTGGAAAGAATCCTTGTGTATAAACTTCTGCTCTATATGTTACAACAATGACGCAATGACTGCGTCATTGTTGTAACATATAGAGCAGAAGTTTATACACAAGGATTCTTTCCAGCAGTCATTGTGTTACAACAATGACTGCAGTCATCGACAATGACCGCTGGAAAGAATCCTTGTGTATAAACTTCTGCTCTATATGTTACAACAATGACGCAGTCATTGCGTCATTGTTGTAACATATAAACTTCTGCTCTATCATTGCGTCATTGTTGTAACATATAAACTTCTGCTCTATCCTTGGATGGTTGCAACGGACCGACCATTTAATGTTTTCAAAGTTGACTCCGAGTGGGGCCATGGCGTCTTTGTGATAATCCAAAGAGTTTGTCGACCGCTCAGACTCCCATGGGCTCACGTCTCTCTGAGCAGGCTATAAATTCGAAGAACGAGGTTCTCTTCTGGGAGGCTCAACATTCTTGTTCCTTTGTTCAGTCTTGACAGTTTTTACAAAAGTATCAAGAAGAGATTTCTTCATATCTCCTTCAGGTAGGGCCTTAATCTGGGCCAACATCTCCGCCAACATGTATTCTCAATGGTAAGAAAAGCATGGACGTATTTATGGTTATGATATGTATGGTTTTGTATTTTGTATATTAATTGGATGATACAAGACGCTAAAACTTTTATAAATGGGAAATTTTGATGATTAGTTTAGTTGATTTTAAATTTTAAAAATAGCCTAAAGCTGGGAAATTTTGCTGATATTTGTCTTTTGTTACAAGGTTACTTAGTACATATGCATTCTGTATGGTTTTGTATTTTCTATTGCATTCTGTATGGTTTTGTAATTTCTCTTGGATTATACAAGACGCTAAAGCTTTTATAAATGGGAAATTTTGATGATTAGTTTAGTTGATTTTAAATTAAAAAATAGCTCAAACATTAAATTATGAGAAATTTTGCTCATATTTGTCTTTTGTTACAACATTACTTAGTACATATGCATTGGTAGATATTTAGAGATGATTCACTAAATGAAATGGTTTGAAAGATTATAAATACTTTTTTAATAATTATAATTAAATATAAATTTAATTTAATTTTAAATTTAATAAAAATTAAAGTAAAAATAAATATATTTTTTTTTATATATTTGAAATTTTATATATTTTTTTTAATTTTTTTATATTTGAAAATGATATGTTAAAAATTTATATTTTAATAACTTTTTAAATTTATTAATAATAATAATGAATATTTACTTTGTTGCATGAGTTTCAGAAACGTGGAAAGGTTGGAAACATGAATACGAGTGTTCCGAACGAATAGAAGTTTCCTCAAATTTATAGGAAAAATGAATTTGGGAGCGGCAATAATATATATTAAAAATATCTAAAAAATATTTTAAATTACAATGATACTTTAGATTACAATGTATAGAGATATTGATATATTTAAAATCTTATTTCAATAAAAGTGAAGGTAAATAGAGGACAATGTTTCTCCTATTACAACAACTACAATATTAAAATTACTAATTTAATTTGTGCTAATAATTATATGGATATATTTAACACAATCCTGAAATTTTAATATCCTTAAATATTCCATTAGAAAATGAGAAACAAAATTGAAAATACAGATATACAATTTTAACATCTTTTTAAAATTAAACTTTACATATATAAACTTTAAACATCTTTGTAAATTTGAAGCATTTTTTTTTTTTTTTATTGGAAAAATCAAAATAGTACTACTCTTTTAATATGAAAATACAATAAAAATCAACTATATCTACATAGTGGAACAAATGTTGTCCCTATTGATTTATTAGACTTTCATGTTTAGTTTGGGCTTGAAGAAAAACTTAGATGTATTAAAAGTTTTTCATTTCCACAACTATAAATTAAGTTTTATTAATTTTTTTTACTTAACTAATTTTTTAAATAATATTTACTTATAGTTTAGTCTTAGTTTTATAGTAATATTTTGAATAAATATAATGAAAATATTTGTAAGAAATTATGTATTTGTAATAATGAAATAAATATATATTTACATTTTAATTTAATATAATTGTAATTTAAAGCTCTTTGTTTAGGAAACCAGTTTCCAAGCTCCCATTTCTTTGATGTTGAAGCTCCCCAAAAGCTCCCAAGTTCCCAAGTTCCCAAAAAAATTCTCAATCAATTAAGGACGTTCTCAATGAATATTTACCATTCTATATTATAAATAATATTTAATATAATAATATTCTATTTAAAAATATATATACAATAACCCAAAAGTATGTGGTCCACATTTATACAATCTTGATAATTATTTGTGTATTAGATATTTAAATTAAATTGTAATTAGCATAGTATTTAGTTTTATGTATGAGATTAATGTTAAGTGTTATTGCTTTTTGGTATTGAAATAAAATTTAAAATTGTTTTTATTTATTAAGAGTTCAATATTATCAAATTTAAAAAACAAGTTAATAACTCAAAACCTAAAAACATTTGGTAACAATAAAAATTTATTCTTTAACTTCTATCAAGTACCATGTTTTTTTTTTGTTTTTTTAAATAACAATAACAAATCAACTAACTTAATAATTATCCTCAATGTAAATTACACACTGAATCAATTATGATAAGTTTTACTACTTCCTAAAAAAAAATCAATTAAGAAAAACTTTACATTGATTTGTTAAAAAAAATCAATTATGAAAAACTTTATCAATTTGAAAAAATCACTGGGTCTCTTTATGCAAGCAACATATATAATAGAACCTAAACATTTTCACAAAACCACCCAATGCTGATGATGGAATTGTATGGAAATTTTCGGTTCGTACAGGTTCTCTTTTTATCAATTTGAAAAAATCATTGGGTCTCTTTCCGCAATCACTGGGTCCCTTTCTGCTTGCAGAAAGAGAGCCACCCAGTGCTTGCAGCTTCCGCGAACCTTGCAGAAAGCCACCCAATGCTGACGATGGAATTGTATGGAAATTTTCGGTTCGTACAGGTTCTCTCTATATCAATTTGAAAAAATCACTGGGTTTCTTTCTGCAAGCAAGCGACAAATTTTCGGTTCCGCAAGTGTACGAACCGAAAATTTCCATCATTCACCGCGCAGTGTTTTGCTCAATCAGCCACCCAGTGATTGCAGAAAGCCAGCCAATGCTGATGATGGAATTGTGTTTTGCTCAATCAGTGGATTGGTTGAACCGAAAATTTCCATCTATTATAATAGAACCTAAACATTAGGCCATGTTCCAAATGTTAGGTTAGCCAATGTTTTACGTTCCTTGGATTGGCCGGTTCGATTTGGCATTGCCCTAGAATAGCCCGGGGTTTGACATAATCCCTGCAGTATCGTGGTGGCTTTTATTTGGAGGTTTGAATCTGGTTGAGTTTGGTTGGGTACCAGCAGCTATTGTGGATCCGGATATTATGGAGAAGTGGAAAACCTTACATAGATTTTTTAAGAATATAAATATTTATATCACTAGATTCTGTTCCACCAGTCTTTGAGGAACATATCTAGTAAAACCAGGGTTAGAATTTGGATTTCAATTTACCTTTCAAACAATTTTTTTTTAAGTTTTGGATATTTCACTTGATATTTAAATATCTGCCCTTAACATGAGAAGAAATTAACCTTTCAATAATAAAGTTTTGATTAAAAAATTAAACTTCAATAATTAAATTTATATTGAAATTTTTAACTTTCAAGTTAACATAACAAAATGACATGTTTAACTTAAAATTGGTAGGTCACCTTTTTAAGTGATGACTAGAGATCAATTTAACATGTACTTATTCCATTTTTTATTAAATTATTCATATTTTATTAATTCACTCATCTTTTATGTTTGAAGATATTAAATAGATAAAAAAATAATAATACAACAAATAAAAAAATAAAATAAAAATTATATATAAAAAAATATTTAAAAAATTCACTTATCAAACAAATAAAAAATTATTTATGATAACATTATATTATCACACTTTATTTTATTTTGAACGGAATGTTTTATGTTTTTTTATTAGTAAATAATAATTTTATTTTTATAATAATTTAAAAGATTCATAAAGATTAATTTGTTTAATTACCATATATTTATGTTATTATTAAGTTATAATAGTTGTGTAAAAAAGAAACTATCAATTATAAAAATATATATTTATTTTATGATTATATTATTATTATTTGGTTGTGTGTTTCTACAACTACATAATAAAAATTTTAATACTTACTAGTAATTTTTTGTTTTAACGTTTTTAGTGTCTAGTTAAAGCATTTCTAACTCTTTCTTAGATAACTAAGAAAAAATAAGTATGCATAGGAAAGCGAACCAATAAGTTAGAATATTAAAAACATTTGTTACAATAATAATAACAGTATGAAATCTATTCCTAAAACCTAAAATAATAAGGGAGGATGATTTTTATATATTTTCTATTCAACTCATTTAAAGAATTTGTCAATGAGATCTATTCCTAAAACCTAAAATAATAAGGAAGGATGATTTTTATATATTTTTTATTCAACTCATTTAAAGAATTTGTCAAGATGAAGATGCTAAAAACACAAAGCTTATTATTTATATAAATGGAAATAGGAATTGTAAAAAAGGTCGAGTGCTCAATTTGTGCATAGTTATCAAAGTTTGTAATGAATGTAATCTTTTTTCAACTCGTTATTTTTTAACTCCTAAGCAAAGCATTTTTTAATTCCTAAGCACCATGAAAAGTAGAGAGCAACATAGATGATAGAACTCTATGAGATAAATTTAAAACCTCGACCAATTATGATAGGAGGTTCTAGAGCTTTCTTAGATTGAATGAACAGTGGATTGTTGATACTCCAAAATAAATTAATTCAAGTATTAAGTAATATGAAAAGTAGAGCATAGATGATAAAAATCTATGAGTTAAATTTAAAACCCCCACCAATTATGATAGGAGGCTTTCTTAGGATGAATGAATAGTGGATTGTTGATACTCCAAAATAAATTAATTCAAGTATTAAGTAATATGAAAAGTAGAGTATAGATGATAAAAATCTATGAGTGAAATTTAAAACCCCCACCAATTATGATAGGAGGCTTTCTTAGGATGAATGAACAGTGGATTGTTGATACTCCAAAATAAATTAATTCAAGCACTTACGATGATAAGATCTTCCAAAGTTGTCATCAATTCAATCCTACCAATTATAATAAAATAAATTAATCCAACTAATTATGAGAATAGGTTCTACAACGTAGGTCGAATGAATTGTTGGTTCTGTTCTTTTGTGCCAGGAATCAATAAGAGACAGTTTCATGGTCGAGACGGAGAGTTGAAGTCAATTGCAAAGATTTGGAAATAGCACTAGAGACCTTGGTAGATGTCCCTATGTCCGTCACCACCTTAGAGAAGAACCCCAATATTTGAGTAGGATGGATGCATGCGTTCCATGTCGGACAGATCCATAATTTAGAACTTACACGAAGATATTCGTGAAATTTCCCACTAAGTTCTAATTTCTGTCCCACTGACGATGGTACAAAATTATTTCTTTATGCTCGCCAAAAATAATTTCTTTATGCTCGCCAAAAATGTGGATATTAAACTATTTGGCAAGTGAGTATTATGGGTAAATAGGTTCATCGTTCTCATACAGAAAATGTGATCACAACATAATAATATTATTAACAATATTCATAGAATTAGTATTTATGTTACAACACATGGAAAACGAGTATCCAAGATCGAAAAACTTGGTTGTAACAGTCACAAATGATGAATAGAAGCATGTAGAGGAACAAGGTGATGAGGAGACTAAAGCATAAGTAATGGTAGTGCTAAGAAAAATGTTCAACGATCGAATTCTTCAAGAAGAAAAAATTTTTGTTACAAAATGGCGGAGCAAGAGGTTCAGAGAGGAAGCTATAGCAATTATCCAATTTTGGTGTAAAAAAACATTTATGGGACAAAACGGAGAACCAACAATGAAAATGCATAGGAAAAGACTCATTCAACACAAAGACAAACACACTAGCATTATGCAATTCATAAACACAACATTTTCAAAGGAAAGATCTTAGAGGAACTTATCCGTCGACCTCCTAATCCCTTCAGCCTTGCAATAGACAAAATGACACATATCTCAATCCACCTGTATCAATCCAGTGACATCTCGACTCGTTGTTCTACCCACTTCTATTGACGTTGGGATTAATGGAAACAACATAGGTGGTTTCTTTGTTATCCAGACTCTACAAGAACAGTGAAACCAAAACAGAGCGAACAAAGGTGGCAGTGAAACCAAAATAGAGCGAACAAAGGTGCCTACCCTAGCCCTTGTCACGAATTATCCAGATTCCAGAGACGTAGTGAAAACAAAACATAGTTACAAGGGTTTTGAATTCGGTAATGGTTACGGTCCTGGGTGGGTAACTTTGTGCAGAAAGAGTTACTATTGCATTTTCACCACCAACTTCTAAATTGTACTCAAGATTTGGGGATATACTTATTACCTCTTTCAAGATTAAAGAGAGAGTCTGTATTAATATGAAGTTTTATCATATTTATGCCTTTCATAAACACATTGAACATGTATTAATAAATTTTTATAGGATTTATGCCCCATCAAAAACATGTCCTCTCCACTTGGTTACTCGTTCTCCAAGACGGTAAAATAAAATGTTTGGCCGTATTTGACTAGAAGAATGGTTTATGACGGGCATTTTTCCCATCAAATTCCAACCCTGAGTACAACAATATACTTTTGGATTTGGACTATGAACCCAAGATTGTGGAGTTTGGCCTTTCCAAGATATTGGGAGACTCTGCACATATTCAATGCATGACTTCTGCTATAGGGTCTTTTGGATGCATTTCTCCTGGTGTGTTGCAAAACCCAACTAAATTATTAAGTGATTTGAAGTTCTTAAGGCTTCCATAGAAAGAAAAAA
>ML789865.1:701467-718506 GCA_009831015.1 Picea engelmannii | reverse complement strand
CCTGGTAGTTCATCCCATCATATGGATAGTCCTTGATATGTATCATGAGCTGATCCAATGTGTGAAAAAATCAAGGTGAAACACATTCCCTTAAACCCTACCTCCCCATCATCTTAACAACTGACCCCACCATTACAAACTTATCACCTTATGACCTCCATCTTAGATACTGACATGTGGTTGAAGCATGGGTATGTTCTTGAACAAAAACACATAGTACTATCCAATAACTCATAATTCATAATTCATAGTACTAAAACCTAACCCATAATTCATATATTCCATAAACCCACTAACCCCTTTAACTCCTAATCCATAAACTCACTAACCCCTTTAATCCCTAATCTCTAATCCTTATAACCCATAACCCTTTAACCCTTAAAATATATAAACCTATGGTAAATCCTCTAACTTATACATGCCCAAACCCCTTTAACCCTATCCTCGACAATCTCTTATTCTTAAATTATATAAGTCTTAACACTCATAATATCTAACCTCAAACTCTTGTAACCGCAAATCCCTAACCATTATAATTAGTGTGACTCACATATTTCACCATAAACCTCTATAAAACTTAATCCACAACCCCTATATCCCTTAACAATTCTAACTCTTATCAATTAATAAATAATATAAATTAACCCATGGAACCCTAAACCTATAACACTTTTAATCCATAATGTCCAAGCATAACCCTTATAACCCTAATCTCTAACACATATAATTCTAATTTTGAAACCTATTACCTATAACTACTCCAACCCCTATATCCCTCTAACCCCTAAGCACTGAAATGTATGACCACTAACCCTTATAATAATAACCCCTAAGTCCATTAACCCCTTACCCATAACCCCCATAACCATTAGCAACTAACCCTTATAACCCATAATCGCTATGAACCCAGATACCATAGTGACCTTAATCCCTAACCCTTATATGCCTTAACAAATATTAGCCTCTTCAACTAATAACTATATAGAGTTAGCCATGAATCCATAAAACCATAACCTTTATAACCTAAAACGCATTTAGTTTCTAATGTCCAAACCATGAAATTATAAACTCAAATCCCTAACCCATATAAATCTAATTTCTAAACATATAACCCTAACCATTATATACCCTCTATCACCTAAACTCTATGGGACCCAAACCCATAAAATTTATTATCCCTAACACCTATAATGACTATAATCCCTTTCTCCTATCTTATATAATCTATAACCACTATAAATTCTACAAACAATAACACCAAGCCCTAATATTTAAACTTTGTAACCTTGAACCCTTATATTCCCTATTATACTAACACCTTTTAGTCTTAATCCTTAAATTTGATTAAGTATAATTAGTAATTTATATAATATATAAACCCTATAACACCTAACCCTCGACCAATACAATTGTTAAAACCTAAACTCTAACCTATAAGCCCTAAAGAGCTAATCCCTCTATTGGCAAATATTCAACAGACAATGCAGGCTTGTTTTCTTGTCATTGATGGAAAATACAACAATGAAGATGGCATGAGTACAGAAAGTATTTAATAGATGGGCATTATGAGAAGACGCTGCAAAGAAGATTCGAATAAGCTCAGAAGAGATAGTGCAGAGGACTGTTGGCAGATCATCGATGGCAAGATCAGAGTAAGCAGAATAAAGTAAGCTCAGGAGAATAACCATTTATGATCTTTGGATCCCATTCAAAATTCCTGAAAGAACGAGGATTGTTAGATCTGTTAGTAGACAAGAAGAACTCACAAAAGAGGAGGACAGATCTCAAGCGTCAGATCTGAGCATAAGTTTCGACCATCATTGGATCAGGGAGAACCTGCACATTCATTAAAGTGCAAGGAGAAGTGGGCTCACAAAATCCTGAAAGAAGGAGGACCATCCATCTTCAGGCAGGACATGTGGCAAAAGATCATAATGTCACTGACAGGAAATTCAAAGGAATGGGGTTTCCTAACCTCTCGAATTTGCGATATGCGAAATCATGAAACTATCTTAGCCATCAGATCGAGGTTTGTTCTGGACAGTTGATCCAGCTCCATCTCAGAGTCTCGCCTATCGCGACATGGAGTGATGAGAACCTCTATCTAAGGAACAATGAGATACAAGATCGTGAAAAGATCAGGACCGTCGGATCACCAAGAACGTGGATCGTTGATCTGAGCTCCATCTCGAAGCTTCGCCTATCATGACTTGGAGAGGCAAGAAACATAACCACCGAAATCGCGATATGCGATATCACGATTTAATCACAGTCATCAGATCAAGGTGTGATCTGGACCATTGATCTGACTCCATTTTGGAGTTTCACGAGTCGCGACTTGGAGAGGCAAGAAACATAACTACAAGAACGCCGAAATCGTGATATGCGAAATCGCGATATGATCTGAGCTGTTGAATCAAGATCAGATCTGAACCGTCGAATCATAGGACAAGTGGCAAGTGATTGGAATTTCAATGACTTGGAGTCAACAGAGCATGGTGTGGAAACTTGCGAAATATGAAGCGCATTTTGGCATAGCCTATGGTCACCACCGGTGGTCACGAGAAGGAAAGGAGTTAGTTCAGATAAGCTCCATTTCAGGGTTTTCGGGATCGTGACTTGGAGAGCCGAGATGCCTCATCTCCAGATTCATGAAATGCAAAATCGCAAAAGTGCTTTATGCATAAGCGTGTGGTCACAGGCATTGAGCACATCAATGTAAGATGGAGGAAGAAGCTAGAGGTTCTAAGCTTCACCATAGGGATCCCGAAATGCCAAATTATGAAATGGAGAAATAGGCACAAGATTCTTTATTCTATCCAATGGTTCAAGTGAGTTTGAATATGATCGGAGGGATACTGTTCCATCTCATAGTTAATTGATCAGTTACAAATCTGTTAGCTAAACTGAGTCATGATTCTTGATCGGTTGGCGTTTCAGTTGCCTAGACGATTTTCTTTTGCATAAGAAGATGCGAAGTGTAATTGCTATGGGTGTGGTGCATAAAAGAAAAAGATACAGACTGTACGTGGTTGGTTGTTCTGGATGAAAAATGAATTAAATTGTAAGAAAGGGAAAATCACAGGATGCGAAGTGTGAGACTGAAAATATGTGCAGTGTGAGATAAAACTCAGAGAAGAGTAACAGATGAGGAAAAGACTTGAATCATAGCAGAATGACAGAAAAATTTGAAGCAGAGTAGAATGACAGAACAAGTTGAAGCAGAGAAGAATGTCAAAACAAGTTGAAGTAGAGCAGAATGACAGAACAAGTTGAAGTAGAGCAGAATGACAAAACAAGTTGAAGCAAAGCAGAATGACAAAACAAGTTGAAGTAGAGCAGAATTGCAAAACAGACAAAGGAAGAGAAGAATTGCAGAACAGTTATAAGAAGACAAGATTTATAGAACAGAGAAGAAGTGGTAAGAATCGATTTATCTGTGTAGTTGGTTGTTTAGTTATTCATTTATATTTGAGGGTGGTTGGGAGATGCTAGGGAAGACTGTTTCCCTCAGAGGTTCAAGTGGGAGCTTGAACACAGGGAGTGGTAGCTTCCATCTGGTTGTAGTCAGAGAAACCAGGGTGGCAGGGCTATGCAAGGGAGAACAAGTGTTCTCTGTTATACAGGTTGGAGCCTGTGTAACTGGAAGTTGGTGCTTCCATTCAGTTGGTGTTGAAACATTAGGGGAGTTGGTGCTTCGTTCTAGTGGGTTCTAGAGAAACAAGATAGTCAGTGCTCTCAAACAAGTTGCAGCTTGTAAAATAGAGGTAGAAACCTCACATTGAGTTGGTGCTCAATTATAGATGATGTACAGAACTTAAAATACTTCCTATCATTTCGAAGAAGAAGAGATTTTCTCCCTTTATGGGTTTCCTCGTGAAAATATATCTCTGTGTATACCTTATGTGTGACTAATGCTCATTACTTTTATTGACCATATGTTGTATAATGTTGATGACCACTTGAAGAAAGATTAAGAATGTATTAATATACTTAAAATTGTTTAAGCAGAATAACAACTGATTCACCCCCCCCCCCATCTCAGTTGTCTTAGTAATTTCAACAATTGGTATCAGAGTTGGTTCGTTTTATTCAAAGGTAGATCTGTAAGCTTAAACATGACAAGTCATGAAGGAACTTCATCCTCTAATCCCCCTCTATTTGATGGAACAAATTTTTCCTTCTGGAAGATTAGAATGAGAACACACTTAATGGCCTTGGGTGCTGATGTTTGGGATGTAGTAGAGACTCAATATACAAAGCCTATTATGCTAGCCTCCAAGGACGATAAGTTAGAGTTTAGTTTTAATGCTAAGGGAATGAATTCTATCTTCAATGGACTTGTTGAAGATGAGTTTGTAAAGGTGATGCATCTTGAAACTGCCAAAGCAATGTGGGATAAACTTATTAGCAGTTATGAAGGAAATGAGAAAGTAAAAGATGTCAAACTTCAAACATACATATTCAAATTTGAACAACTAAATATGAATGAAGATGAAACAAATAGAAAGTATTTTTTAAGAGTTGAAGAACTTGTAAATGCCATGAAGGGTCTTGTTGAGAAGATTGAAGAACCATTTTTAGTTCAGAAGATTTTAAGATCTCTACTTGATAAATTTAATTCAAAAGTCTCTGCAATAGAAGAACTAAGTGATCTTAAAAATCTGTCCATTGATCAACTCCTAGGAACTCTAACTGCATATGAAATGAGAATTAACAAAGATAAATCTAGTACTAGAGAAGCATATTTTAAAGTAGACAAGAATACTGATTCAAAATTGGATGATATTGAGGCAAAATTTGTGAGAAAGCTAAAGAAAGGATCAGGAAAATATCAAGGGAAGTTTACCTTCAAATGCTTTAACCGTGATAAGATAGGTCATTATGCATCTAAGTGTCCCCATCAAAAAAAGGACCGGAACTCTGATGATGAAAAGAAATACAAATACAAGAAATATAATAAGAAGAAAAATTTGGTTGCAAATAATGACAATTCCTCAAAAGACACCGATAGTGACTCTTCCTGTGAGGATAAGGAAAATGACTTCATGCTTATGGCCAAAGAGGATTACGATAATAAAAGCATAGGCAGTGATGATAATGATGAAGAAGCTATGGTTGATATGGAAGGAGAACTGATCAATGCACTAGAAGAAATTGATAGACTCAGAATTAAGAACAGAAAGAAAAAAACAATTGTTCATACAGTTCGAGAAAGACAGTAAAAAACTTGATGAAGACTTTGCCCTACTGAAAGTGAAATTATAAGAGGCAAAGAAAATAGAAGACATACTAAAACAACAGTTGTCAGAGAATAAAGCTAGTTGTGAAGCCTTAGAAGAAGAGATAGTAAAAACAATAAACGAAATGGAGAAGTTTAAGGGATTGTATCATCAAAATCTGCCAAGTATTAAAACCTCAGAAGGATTAACCTCCATTCTAAATCAGCAAAGAAATTCAAAATTGAAAGATGGATTGGGATATGAAGAAGGATCAAGTAGTGATCATCCAAGTAATACAAAACCTATCAAGTTTGTCAAATCCTCAAACATTGACAATAGTCACTCTGCAGAAACAAAGAAGGAAAATTAGCCACCAAGAAGGAATGAAAGAAAAAGCACCACAACCGAATTTGTAGATTAGAAAGATTATCGGCATGAAAGAAATCGACCTCCTCAAAGAAGACATATTTTTTCAAGGTACAAAGATTTTTTTTATGGTTATTGTTTTTTATGCTCTAATTTTGGTCACAAAGCTATAAACTTCTCTTTAAGATTTAGATATGAACAATCAAGATATTCAATGAATAACTATCTTCCACAACAAATATTGAGACAGCAAAGCAACAAACAATTACAGACTATAAATCATGTGATGACTGGGAGAAGGACATAGGTGAAAAGAAACAACAATTATAAGCATAACAATCGTTATGATATACTATTTAGTGAACCAGAATGTTACAACTGCCATAATTATGGACATAAAGCTGCAGACTATCACTTAAAGAATTACAAGTCAGATTTGATCCCCACTACTGAAAATGTCAAAGTTTGGAAGAAGAAAGTAGATGACAAGTGTCGACTAGTGCTATCATCCCAAAGAAAAAAGAATCCTTGGTATATTGACAGTGGATGCTCCAAACACATGACTGGAGACAAAAGTAAGTTTCTAACTCTAAGTGATAGCAAATCAGGGAATGCAACTTTTGGAAATGATGCACCAGGGAAGATAAAAGGTAAAGGAATTGTAAGTTTGAGTAATGGAGAAAGGAAAGCTCAAGATGTTTTGATTGTAGAAGGTTTGAAACATAGTCTGCTTAGTGTCAGTCAAGTCTATGACTGAGGATGTGAAGTTGTTTTTACCTCTAAAGACTATAGAATAAAATATGTGGATTTAGGACATCTAGTTGCAATAGGTATGAGAACAGAAAACAATGTCTATGTATTAAAAGAAGAAAAAGAAGAATGTCACTTAAGCAAATATCAAGAAAGTTGGTTGTGGCATAAGAGACTTGGTCACCGAAATTTTGATCACATAATCAAACTCAAAAACAATAGGGTAGTAAAAGATCTTCCGAATATATCAAAACCATATGACTCTGTTTGTAAACCCTGTCATATAGGAAAGCTTACTCGCACTTAGTTCAAATCTAAAAACTTTCCTTCAACAGAAAAACCTCTCTAGTTAGTACATATGGATCTATGTGGACCATCAAGGAAAGAAGGTACAGGAAAAGAAAATTACTTTATGTTGATTATTGATGACTATTCTAGACTAACTTGGGTTTCCTTTTTGAAAGAAAAATCTGAAGCATTTGGAAAATTCAAAGTGTTTAAGGCTTTGACTGAGAATCAAATAGGAAAAATATTAAATGCAGTAAGACCTAATAGAGGAGGAGAATTTGGTTTAGGGAACTTCAAAAAGTTCTGTGATAAACATGGGATCAAAAGAGAGTACACAATTCCAAGTACTCCACAACAAAATGCAGTTGTTGAGAGGCAGAATAGGTTAGTACAACAAATGGAAAGATCAATGATGAATGAAAGGAACATACCTCATACATATTGGGTGGAATAAATTCATACAGCTATTCATATCCTTCACAAAGATTATGTCAGGCCACATAGTGACAAGACTCCTTATGAACTATGGTTTGGAAGACCTGCTTCAATCAAGCATTTTAAAGTCTTTGGGAGTAAATGTTATATCAAGAACAATGATGAAAATATTGACAAATATGATGGCAGGGCTGATGAAGATATCTTCTTGGGTTATGCTACAAATAGTAAAGGGTAAAGTGCTACAATAAGATACTGCATAAACTAGTTGATTGTATAGACATAAAAGTTGATGAAGAAATATCGGTCAAGAATGTAGGCAGTGTTGAACCAAGAATAGAAGATATAGTTGAAGATGAAGATGAACAGGTCCAAGGATCATAAAAGGAAGAATCTAAACCAGATGAAGATAAGAATACTCAGACTTAAACAAATCAACTTAAAGAAGGAAAATCACCTCTCATAATTATTAGAAAGAATCATCCTAAAAATAAGATAATTGGGGATATAAATAAAGGAGTTCAGACAAGAAGGAAATTGATTAAAGACTCATAAGAATCTCATGTTGCCTTTTTATCTATGACTGAACCTAAAATTTTTGAGGAAGCTAGCCAGGATGATGATTGGATTAGAGTAATGAATGAAGAGCTTGATCAAATTGAAAAGAACAATACTTGGGAGCTTGTCCCTAGACCTAAAGATAAGAATGTAATAGGTTCCAAATGGGTGTTCAAGAATAAAATGAATGAAAAAGGGCAAATTGTTAGAAATAAAGCCAGACTGGTCTGTAAAGGGTATGCACAAGTTGAAGGTCAGGACTTTGATGAAATCTTTGCACCAGTGGCAAGATTGGAAGCCATCAGAATGTTTCTTGCCTATTCATGTCATAAAAACTTTAAAGTTTATCAGATGGATGTTAAGTCAACATTTCTTAATGGAGATCTAGAGGAAGAAGTATATATGGAGCAACCTGAAGGATTCTCATTGATAGATAATTCTAATTATGTTTGTAAGCTGAAGAAGACCTTATATGGACTAAAACAAGCACCACGAGCTTGGTATTATAGACTGGACAAATTTTTACAAGAAAAAGGGTTCAAGAAAGGTATTGTTGACAGTAACCTTTACATTAAGTTTGAAGGTGATAATTTACTAGTTGTTTTGGTTTATGTAGATGATATTATTTTTGGTTGTACTAATGAATCATCTGTCTAGTGGTTTGCTAACTCTATGCAAATAGAATTTGAAATGTCCATGATAGGAGAACTATCATATTTTCTTGGCTTGCAAGTAAAACAAAGTTCTGTAGGAATATTTATTTCTCAAGAAAAATATTTGAAAGAGATGTTGAAGAAATTTCAGATGGAATATTCCTCTCCAATTAGCACACCTATGGTGGTTGGTTGCAAGCTCAGTAAAAATGATGTTTCACCGGATGTTGATCGAAGGACATATCACTCTATGATAGGCAGTCTTTTGTACATCACAACATCCCGTCCTGATATAATGCAAGCTGTTGGAATGGTAGGTTGTTATCAGTCTAATCCTAAACAAAGTCATTTGGCAGCTGTCAAAAGGATATCTAAATACTTGAAGGGAACAATGACTTATGGTCTGTGGTATCCTATAAATCAGAATTTCCAGTTAACTGCTTATTCAGATGCAGATTGGGAAAATTGTGTTGATGACAAAAAAAGCACCAGTGGAGGAACATTATTTCTTGGTGACTCATTAGTAGCACGACTTAGTAAAAATCAAGGATCCATTTCATTATCAACTACAGAGGAAGAATCCATTGATGTTGCTACTTGCTACACACAAATTTTATGGATGATACAAACTCTTGCAGATATGAAGGTAACTTACACTGATCCCATTCCAATTCACTGTGATAACACCAGTGCCATTAGTGTCTCCAAGAATCATGTTCTTCCTTCCAAGACTAAGCATATTCCAATAAAGTACCATTTTCTCAGAGAAAAAATTACAAACAGAATTGTTCAACTGAATTATATACCTTCTACAGAACAGACTGCAGATATATTTACAAAACCATTAGCAGCAACCCCTTTTGGATATCTTCGTCAAAAGTTGGGGGTTATAATTTCTTTTGTCTAATTTGTTCACCTAGTCAGGGGGAATACTTATTGCATATCTGGTGTATTTCTAAGATGCTTCTAGTTGACAGGGGGAGTATGTACTATAACAGCTCAGGGGGAGCCTGTTTCTTCTTTGACATTGATGTCAAAGAGGGAGAAATTGTGGTAATTTATTTCAAGATGTGATTTCAAGGATGCTACAGGAAAGTTATAGTGGTTTCCATCAATGCCAAAGGGGGAGAATGTTGACAAATATTTAACAGACAGCGCATGCTTTTTTTCTTGTCATTGATGGAAAGTACAACAATGAAGATGGCATGAGTACAAAAAGTATGTAATAGATTGGCATTATGAGAAGACGCTGCAGAGAAGATTTGAATAAGCTCAGAAGAGATAGTACAGAGGATTGTTGGAAGATCATCGATGGCAAGATCAGTGTAAGCAGAACAAAGTAAGCTTGGGAGGAGAAGCATTTATGATCTTTGGATCCCATTCAAAATTCCTGAAAGAAGGAGGACCATTAGATCTGTTAGTAGAAAAGAAGAAAGCGTAGAAGAGGAGGACAGATCTCAGGCATCAGATCGGAGAATAAGCTTCGACCATCGTTGGATCAGGGAGAACCTGCATGTTCATTAAAGTGCAAGGAGAAGCGAGCTCACAAAATCCTAAAAGTAGGAGGACCATCCATCTTCAGGCAGGACACGTGGCAAAAGATCATCATGTCACTAACTGGAAAGTCAAAGGAACGGGGTTCCCTAACCTCTTGAATTCGGGATATGTTAAATCGCGAAACTATCTTAGCCGTCAGATCGAGGTTTGTTCTGGACCGTTGATCCAACTCCATCTCAGAGTCTCACCTATCGCGACTTGGAGTGATGAGAACCTCCATCTAAGGAACAACAAGATGGAAGATCGTGAAAAGATCGGGATCGTCGGATCACCAAGAACATGGACCATTGATCTGAGCTCCATCTTGGAGCTTCGTCTATCATGACATGGAGAGGCACTAAACATAACCACCAAAATTGCGATATGCGAAATCATGATTTAATCGCAGCCGTCAAATCAAGATTTGATCTGGATCGTTGATCCGACTCCATTTTGTAGTTTAGAGAATAGAGACTTGGAGAGGCAAGAAACATAACCACAAGAACACCAAAATCATGATATGATCTGATTTGTTGAATCAAGATTAGATCTGAACCGTCGAATCATAGGACAAGTATCAAGCGATTGGAATTTCGCTGACTTGGAGTCAACGGAGAATGGTGTGGAAACTCGTGAAATATGAAGCACCTTTTGGCACAGCCTATGGTCACCTCCGGTGGTCACGAGAAGGGAACGAGTTAGTTCAGATAAGATCCATTTCGGGCTTTCAGGGATCGCGAATTGGAGAGTCAAGAGGCCTCATCTCCAGATTCACGAAATGCGAAATGGCAAAAGCGCATTATGCATAAGCGCGTGGTCATAGCCATTGGGCACATCAATGGAAGATGGAGAAAGAAGCTAGAGGTGCTATGCTTCACTACAAGGATCCCAAAATTCTGAATTACGAAATGGAAAAACAGGCACAAGATTCTTTATTCTTAATCCAACGGTTCAATTGAGTTTGAATATGATCGGAGGGCTACTATTCCATCTCATAGTTAATTGATCAGTTACAAATCTTTTGGCTAAACTGAGTCATGATTCTTGATCGATTGGCGTTGCAGTTTCTTAGATGGTTTTCATTTTCCTAAGAAGATGCGAAGTGTAACTCCTATGGGTGTGGTGCATAAAAGAAAAAGATACAGACAAAAAATGGATTAAACTGTAAGAAAGGGAAAATCACAGGATGCACAGTGTGAGACTGAAAATATGTGCACTGTGAGATAAAACTCAGAGAAGAGTAACAGATGAGGAAAAGACTTGAAGCAGAGAAGAATGATAGAACAAGTTGAAGCATAGCAGAATGAGAGAACAAGTTGAAGTAGAGCAGAATGATAGAACAAGTTGAAGAAGAGCATAATTACATAACAAAAAAAGGAAGAGAAGAATTACAAAATAGTTAGAAGAAGACCAGCTTTACATAACAAAGAAGAAGTGGTAAGAATCGATTTATCTGTGTAGTTGGTTGTTTAATTATTCATGTATATTCCAGGGTGGTTGGGAGGTGCTAGGGAGGATTGTTGTCCTCAGAGGTTCAAGTGGGAGCTTGAACACAGGAAGTTGTAGCTTCCATCTAGTTGCAGCTAGAGAAATCAGGGTGGCAAGGTGGTGCAAGGGAGAACAAGTTTTCTCTATTATACAGGTTGGAGCCTGTGTAAGTGGAAGTTGGTGCTTCCATCCAATTGGTGTTGGAACATTAGGGGAGTTGGTGCTTCCTTCTAGTGGGTGCTAGATAAACAAAAGAGTTGGTTCTCTCAAATAAGTTGCAGCTTGTAAAATAGAGGTAGCAGCCTCACATTGAGTTGATGCTCAATTATAGATGATGTACAGAACTTAAAAGACTGTCTATCATTTCGAAGAAGGAGAGGTTTTCTCCCTTTATAGGTTTCTTCATGAAAATCTATCTCTGTGTATAACTTATGTGTGACTGATGCTCATTAATTTTAATGTCCATATGTTGTATAATGTTTATGACCACTTGAAGAAAGATTAAGAATGTATTAATAAACTTAAAATTGTTTAAGTACAATAACAACTGATTCACCCCCCCCCCTCTTAGTTGTTTTAGTAATTTCAACAATTGGTATCAGAGCAGGTTCCTTTTATTCAAAGGTAGATCTGTAAGCTTAAACATGACAAGTCAGGAAGGGACTTCATCCTCTAAGCCCCCTCTGTTTGATGGAACAAATTTTTCCTTCTGGAAGATTAGAATGAGAACATACTTAATGGCCTTGGGTGCTCATGTTTGGGATGTAGTAGAGACTGGATATACAAAGCCTGTTATGCTAGCCTCCAAGGACGATAAGTTAGAGTTTAGTTTTAATTCTAAGGGAATGAATGTTATATTGAATGGACTTGCTGAAGCTGAGTTTGTAAAGGTGATGCATCTTGAAACTGCCAAAGAAATGTGGGATAAACTTATTAGCAGTTATGAAGGAAATGAGAAAGTAAAAGATGTCAAACTTCAAACATACAAATTGAAATTTGAACAACTAAAGATGAATGAAGATGAAACAATTAGCAAGTATTTTTTAAGAGTTGAAGAACCTGTAAATGCCATGAAGGGTCTTGGTGAGAAGATTGAAGAACCATTTTTAGTTCAGAAGAAATAAGATCTCTACTCGATAAATTTAATTCAAAAGTCTTTGCAATAGAAGAACTAACTGATCTTAAAACTTTGTCCATTGATCAAATCCTAGGAACTCTAACTGCATATGAAATGAGAATTAACAAAGATAAATCCAGTACTAGAGAAGCATCTTTTAAAGTAGACAAGAATGCTGATTCAAAATTAGATGATATTGAGCCAAAATTTGTGAGAAGGTTAAAGAAAGGTGTTGATGGGCGAAATTGACCGTCTGTCAACTGAGAGAGTGGAACCGGTCCGGGGTTGTCTAAATAACCCAAGCCGTTTGGAATGAACCACCCTGACGGGTTTAACGGCTCCGTTGGCCGCTCTAAAGTCCTATGAAAACCAAAGAGAAAACTAATCTAAACTAACTAATCTAACTAAAACAAACTAACTAAAACTAAAACTAAAAGAATCTAAAATAACTAATAATAAAAACAAACTAATACATTAATCTAACAAACTACTATATAAACTAAAACTAGATATATACTACTCTAACTATTCTATATACTAACTACTAATTACTATTACACTAACTCTAATAACTAACCGTCTAGCTACTAGTTATAATACAGGTTATTCACAAATATACAATATGCACACTTGGCAAATTTAAATAAAACCTGTAAAACTCATATGTTTTCTGTCCTAAGACAGCTAGAGATATTTTTGATTTTTTGATTTTATGAATAAGAGATAAAACTAACTGAAATTAAACGATCTAATATATTAATTCTAACTTAAACTAATATCTAAAATAAACTACTAATAAAAACAGTGAATAGACAAGCGACTAACTGACCTGAAAGCGCTCCTAATTTGTCCTGCGTTTGATGTTTTTGAAGCTGGTCAGAGGAAGGAAACTCGCACCGGTTGATCCAAGAGCTTTTCGTACATGATCGGCTAGGCTTCTCTTAGAGTTATTTATAGGACAAACAAGACATAAAAGATCATAACAATTATATGATTATAAATCTCTGCAATAAGGGAAACTTGTTATGCAAAAACATATATTTAACAATTCAATTCATGAAGAAGATAAACCTGTCATTCACAAACTGAATTAGACAATTGTTATATCTTTTATACACATGGAAGAAACCAGATATGGATTACAGTAATTAAAATTATATCATTTGCACATGATCAAGATAGCTAAAGTAGTCATAAACCATATACAAATCGATATACACAACATGAAACAAAATGTTGATATAATGAGAAGCTAAAGATGTGTCAAAACACCAAATTCTACTTCAGTCTGTATTATAACTCCATATCCTTATTCTCCCACAAATGAGGATGAACATTATTACAAAAATCATAAGTATATATAAGTATCTCCATAGGGAAAAACCTCCCTGTGGATAATATCAACATCTTTTACATAATCTGGGAAATATCCCAAAATCAACTAAACTAGGAAATCAAAATGCAAGAGAAATCTTTTAAATATCCCCTAACTTCTCATAAACTCAACTAAAATTTCAAATTTACCTGCAATAGAACACAATTATCAAATTAGAGAGATATTTCAGTAACAAAATAACAAAAATTTGATCCTACAGACTTAGCTACAGAATCATCTGATTCTGTAGCTAGTCAAAAATAGCATACAGGACCAGATAGAAATCAAACGAAATCTTTTTGAAACAATCCAATTTAATTTTCTTTTAATAAACATTAAAATCAAATTACTAATGGTTCAAGCAAATTTATCATTCAAATTAAACAAAATCGAAAAGGATGCAATCGAAACAGGATAAGAATGCTCTGTTTTTTTAGTTGCCATAAAATCGGATCAAATAGTAACTAAATTGTTTCATATCCAAATGAAAATATTAGTGAATCATATCGTATAAGATACAATGTAATCATAATCGATATAATCATAATCGAACACAATCATAATTGATTTGTTACGGTTGTGCATAGAATTCATATTGTTTTGATCAAATACCAATATGGAAAGGCTGTTACGATTATAGTCAAAATGAAACATGCATAACAGCATCCACTAGACTTTGGCATAGACTTCGATCGCTGAGTGTTACATAGCCAACAGACATGACCAAAATAATGATCATAACCATCAATAGCAATGGTAATCATAACTGGGCAAGAATCGAAACAAGCCGTGATTGAGTCCAATATAGAAACAAATCGTAATTCTAGGCATAATCACAAATTTAAACAAGATATTTGTTGTAATATGAATCAGACTGATAACATGGTCAAACGATGCGAATCGAACAGTTGCAATTTGGTTATGCATTAACAGAATGGTATTCGAATTGGTCAAAAAAGACATGGAATATAAAATCATAACAGTTAACCATTATGCCAATCATATCATATAGAATATAAGCAATTCAAATCGAGCCATTGACTGTGTTCAAAATTGGAATACTAGAAATAGCCTGTGTTTAGAAAATATATTAACAACTTCAATAAGAAAGAGAGTATTCAATTCGAACCAAATTAAAACAATCAAATCCATAACATGATCAATCGAATCAAAGCTAAATCCAATCAAAACTAATCCGGGAAACGAAATTCGATTAATCAAAACAAAATTATGCATCTAGTGCATGCTTATGTGTCAAAGCAAATCCACACTGTAGACAGAGTTTATGAGTTTTTCATATAAACAGGTGATAGTCATACCAGTGAGGCTGCTCGAGCTATGCCAATTTTGAATTGACGACCGCTGTAGTCGACTCCACATTCTTAAACAAAATTGAACTTGTTGTTTGATGTTTCTTATCAATGGATGGCATCTTTGCCTTTTCACTGGTGAGCCTTGCAACTTGATCCTCCAGAGCATGAATTCTGGACTATAGCATTGGCACATCAAGGTAATACCTTTCTAACCATGAGCCACACTGATCACATGGTGGAGCAGCTGGTTCAGCTAGAGCAGGAGGGGGTTTTGACGATTCACCAGGGGTTTCACAAGGCATTTTGATGCCTAGATAATTAGGGTCATTTTGCAAGCAAGGTGGTAGGTTCTTCACAAAATCATATGCGGGTTTATCACACAGACCTTCTGAATAGGGATATTTACTTGCCAGGTAACGTTCAACCTCTGAGTCAGAATCTTCACTCACCATAATAGGGTCAGGGTTGACAAAAGTTTTTGGTTTGTTTCTTTCCATGCGAGAGATTAACCGGGCGTTCTTTTTGCCTTTAGAATTCGCAGTAATCTTGGCTTCAGGCCTTTTAGACACGGGTTCAACAATTTCGACATGATTGGTCACAGAAGTGGGTAGGTCAATAGGTGAATCGGGTAGGGTTTAGGTAACAGGGCACTGTAAGGAACAGGGGGTACCGACTTGCTCTCGCTCACCACAGGTTTGTCAACCTGTGGTGGGATTAAGTCATCAAAATCATTGCGTTTAAGAAAATCATTCCAACAGTCTCGATGTAACCCCAAATGACAAATGACAAGCATTTTAATTAACCCAAAATGAAATAGGTTGTTATCGGCCTGGTTCTGTTTGTATCTTTTAGACATTTTAAACAGACTCCTATGAAAGTAGTAAGGCATATTAAGCTCATAGCCCATGAAAACCATAAGTAGCCGAAGGTGGTACAAGAAAATGAAACCATACCAACCCTCGCAGGTGATGAACTGCTTGGTTATCATCAGCAAGTCGTGCCAACGTTGCTTGAGGATATTTGCGGGAAAACCTTTGTCACAGGAGCTCACTCTTTGTGACTAGAAGAGAAATTTCCATGGGACATCTTCCACTTTGCAATTTTTTGACCATTTCTGTCCAGTAGTAGGCAGACCGATAGGTAAACTAAGAAATTGCTCGTCAACTTATAATTGCACATCCCCAACCTTGGTTCAACAGCCATCAAAGGTTAATGCAAATTGTTGATCCACGCTAGGGTTATAGCCATCAAACTTTCTTATGAACGGGAGCCATCTGAATTCCTCAAGGTCGTTGTAAGCACCATCGAACATAAACAATGCCTGGCTACCATTGGGTTCAGCCCTTACGACCGGAGCCATGGTGCGGGCGCATGGTAGGGTTTGGATTGAACACAACAATACACAGGAGCAAAAATCATTAGGGCTAATAGCTGCAAGCGCTCAAAGGGGAGGCAAATTAATGTATGCATGCGAGGGTGGTGCGATTATCACCGCCATGCATCATAGTAATGGCAAAGTACAACACTATTCAATCAATCATAACCAAAATATTCGGCCAACCCAAGGATTAAACGGTGGATAGTAAACCAATGCGCCAATCTATTATTTGAAATCATGAATGTTCAACGTTAAATCAAACCCAAAGTTAAACATGTGCCAAGTAATAATTCAAACCATAAAATCAAAACCCAAATGTTTAACCAATGCGCCATTGCATAACTTCAAACTATTGCCATTCAATATGAATCAGACTCATATGTTACCCATGCGCTTGTTGCATAATATGTAATCAAATTTTTTAAAACAATGTGACAAGAGATTTCATAAAATCGATAAGCCAAGAGCTTATAATAGTAAGGATCACATCATATAAAAACCAAAATCAACCATGACCCCTATATAATCAAGTATAATTCATAAATTAACATGCTCAATGC
>ML789865.1:673767-701417 GCA_009831015.1 Picea engelmannii | reverse complement strand
AGTTGCGCAATCAAAGTAAAAACGTCATAGTTTGAAAAAATCTTTTCAGCTACATGATAAACCAATGGTAAAGTGCCTTTCAGAATATCAATAAAAGACTATGACAGTTCAAATAACGATAGAGGAGTTTTCACGCTTTCAGTTCTAAAAACTAAATTGAAACCAATTTGCAAATGCCGCATGAAATGAAAATATCATCTATTTGCAAAATGCGATGACAATTTGAAGTTCAAGAGACATAGGTGTAGGCAGCTTATCGGGTAATGGAAAAAAAATTGAATTGGCTGCCAACAGTGGCGACACACTGGGAGAAACAGTTATCTCTGTCGAAAGAAACAAATTCAGATTAGGACAACAAAGAAAATTTCAACTCAAAAACAACCATCATAAAATTGTATAAACATCATCATTTACCATCTTTTCCAGCGATGTTTTAAAAGACGCAAACTAATAATAGTCTTAAGATCAGCAAGTCATGATATTAATGATAAAATCTTCAATACTGTTGGCATGGCCACTGCTGCCAACAGGCGTCCATAGCCTCGACAGGGTTTCCATTTAACCCACTTGGATGTCTGTATCCTATCAAGAAGTTCTATATCAGAATAAAGGACTTTTAAAAGAGGTTTCTTATAATTTTTTACAGATTTTCATGTACCCGACATTGCTTCACTGCCAGCAGGCCTGTTCAGTACCTCGGCGAAGTTGTCTTGGTGCCATGCTTGCATTTACCCATTGCCAGCGGACCTGTTCAGTATCCCAGGGGTTTTACAAACACTTCCCACAGCTCTTATTAACATTTTTATTTTATTTTTCTTTCATGTATAGCTGAGCGGGGTGACGCTGAAAAATCTTGGTATTTTATCATAATTTTTTAGACCTCATCAGAATTTTTTTTTGACACTGTCCTTTATCCAGCTCCAGAAATGTTTTATTTCTAAAACAACTTACTATGACAGGGAGACATCCTTTTTGATTCATTCCTTTACGGAAAAGGGACAACGTAAAAAGATAATAGATGATCATGACAAACTTTGCTCAGAGATTGAAATTAGTAAACTTCTTTCAAACAACAAAATTTTCCAATATAAATATCATTTTTTTTTTTAGAAATATATCACTGATGTTCGTACAACCTTTCAGAAGTTATTATAGGGAAGAGATTTTCCTATGGTCTTTGTCTGAATGGATCAGTGCACAGGTATGCATATGTTTCAAAAACACACAAAACTGATCATTCAAATCAAAACCAAAAACGAAAACAAAGGCAAAACTAAAGACAAAAGGAAATATTTACATAATATACAAGGGTAGTAATCAAGCGAAGTATCTTTTCAGGGCTTGTCCATTCACTGGATAGGTGTCAAGCTGCCCTTCAATATTCTGTAAACGAAAGGAACTAGGACCCAATTTTTCAGCAATCAAAAATGGCCCAAGCCACAAATTTTGAAACTTGGTGTGTTCACCCTTTCCTTCGTGTGGTTTGTCCCACTTTAAGACGAGATTGCCTACCTCAAAATTCCTATCAGAAGCAGAACTAGAATCGAACCAGCTTTTAATCAGTTGTTGATGTTGGTCTAACTTACGCTTAGCTTGGGTTCTTACTTCTTCTAACTTCATCAAAGCGTTAATACGGCTTTCTAAAGGGGGACAATCTTCTTCTTGAACTTTTTGTGACAATTGGAGCGAAGGAAGAAGAATGTGAGGTGGCAGAATGGCTTCTCTGCCATAAACGAGAAAAAAGGGGGAATTACCTATAGCATCTTTGGGTGTTACCCTATCAGCCCACAACGCATTAAGCAGTGCATTGTGCCAGTTCTTGTGATTTTCAGCCATGGTTCTCTTGATAATCTTGATCAAGTTCTTGTTTGTTGATTCCGCTAAGTCGTTGCCCTGGGGGTAATAACTAGCAGAATACTTTAGCTTTATTCCCTTCTCTAAGGCGAACTCACTCATCTCTAGAGAAGAAAAGTATGAAGCGTTATCAAAGACTAGACAATTAGGGATACCAAAATGGGTGATGATATTCGAGTTTAGAAAAGCGATCACTTGACTTTTGTTAACAGTTCTTAGTGCGACAGCTTCAGAACATCGAGTAAAGTAATCAGTGGCTGTCACAATATATTTGTGTTCTTGTAAGGATGGAGGGTTTTTGCAATCGCCCTGATGCTTTCTGACAAATGATACATTTACGGAACAAGGCATGGGCGTCCCTAAAAAGTGTGGGCCAGTAGTAACCAGCTCTTAAAATATTATGAGCATTGGTGTCACCACCGAAGTGACCACTAGCTTCTCCCGCATGCACCTCAAGAAAGACTTTCTCTGCTTCATCCTTTTCAAGACAACGCATCAGTACGCCATCAAAATTCTGACGAAACAGTATACCATTAACTAGATGAAAGGAGGCGGACTTTAGTCTCAACGCTCTTCTTTTGGATGGGTCAAGGTGATGGGGTGCTGATCCATGTTGAAGACAGTATCTAATATCATCGTACTAAGGAATTACGAGGTTTTGTGCGCAACAAATCAAACTTTGATCGCATTGTTCTAGGTTTGACTTATCACTATCTTCTTGTTGTTCAATTTCTGAATCAACTACCAACTTACACAACCCTTGGCCTCTCACGATCTGTGCTGGGGTGATTTCTAAGTCATACTTCTGCAAGGAGGTGACCCAGTTGGCTCTTTTCTCTCCTAACTCCTTTTTCACTAACAAGTTCCTTACGGCAGGGTAAGGGACAATGACCTTCGTCCTCAAATTCAAAAGATAAGACCAGAAATGCTTAACTGCCTTGAACACAGCGTAGGCTTGCTGATCAACCGTTGGGTAGTTAAGTTCAACACCTTTGAAAGCAGATCTCATAAAGGCGATGGGTACTTCGTTGTTCTCGGAATTCTTCTGATTTAGGACTGTGGCAT
Source organism: Picea engelmannii (assembly GCA_009831015.1). Taxonomy (NCBI): domain Eukaryota; kingdom Viridiplantae; phylum Streptophyta; class Pinopsida; order Pinales; family Pinaceae; genus Picea; species Picea engelmannii. The sequence goes on along the minus strand of ML789865.1, from coordinate 698,498 downwards.
AAGAACGATCAGAGGCAAAATTATAGAGTGTAAAGTCTTGAGAGAAATCAGGGCTCATGAGAGACGGAGTGTCTATTATGGCCTTCTTTATAGCATTGAAAGCTTGGTTTTCTGTGGGTCCCCAGCGATATTGGGTGTCTTTCTTAATCAGGTTCTGGAGAGGCCTGACCATTTCGGAGAAACTGGGGACAAATCTTCTCCCGAAATTAATTTGACCTAGGAAAGACTACATGGATTTTTTTGAGGTAGGTGGGGGGAGTTTAGCGATGACTTGGGTCCTCTCGGGGTCAATAATCATTCCATCACTAGACATAATGAATCCTAGTAATTTACCTTGTTCTACTGCAAAGATGGACTTCTTGGGGTTCAAGGAGATGTCGTATTTACGACATCGTAGCAGAACGGCTCGTAAATGAACTAGATGATCGTCTTTGTTTTTAGAATAAATAGTCACATCATCTAAGTAGACTACTACGGAGTGATTGATTAAGCCTCTAAAAGCAATGTCCATTGCTCTCTAAAAGGTAGCACCAGCATTAATCAATTCAAAGGGAATTTTGCGATAAGCATAAGTGCCCCACGGGGTACGGAAGGTAGTTTTTAATTGTTCTGGCAGAGACATCAAGACTTGGTTGTATCCATAGAAACCATCTATTAAGGATAGCCTCTCGAAACCAGATACTTGTTGAAGAATCTATTCCATGGGAGGGACAGGATAATTATCTTTGTTAGACGCTTTGTTGAGGTTTCAAAAATCGACACAAAGTTGAATTTCCTCGTTTTTCTTCGGCACTGGGATGAGGTTGGATACCCATTGAGTGTGTCTAATAGGAAAAATTATTTTAGCACTTAGGATTTTATTCAATTCTTTTTGTACGGTCGGTTCTAGTTTAGGATGCATTTTCCTCAGTTTCTATTGGAAGGGTAAATTTTGGGGCTTCATCGGGATGACATGCTGTATAATATTAGGATTGAACGTTTTAAGATCATCGTAAGCCCATGCAAAGACATCTTTGAATTATTTAAATAATTTAACAAAAGAATCTTTTTCTTGTCTAGAACATCCCAAGCCTAAGTTGATACACTGAGGATTTTCACTAGTTCCTAAATTGACTTTTTCATAAGACAATGAGGAACTGTTGGTTTTGCAATTGACCTTCTTTTTAAATTTATCTTCAAAATCATAAAAATTTTCTAGTCTAACAACAGATTTGGGTATGGAATTTACCATGTCTGATAGAGCCTCAGGAGATTTCGAATTAGGTATTACCGTAAAGTCATGCAAATTGTCGTCGTGCATTTGTTCATCTATCACCACACCTTGAAAGGTTTCTTCCATGTGCAGGAAGTTAATGATTTGTTGATCATCATCAAATACTCTCCAGTTTGTGATATTGTCAGGAACAGATGGTCGAAACAATAGCTCCACGGAGAATGCGTTCGGGGATAAGCCTTCTGCAGGAAGAAGTTTAGAGGAAACATTAGCTAGTAGATCCGCTTCAGCATTATTTAATCTAGGGATGGAATTTATATTAAAAGCAGAAAATTTGTTCATTAAACTCCATACCTCAGACGGGTAACATTTGAGATGCGGGGAAAGACAATGTATAGAATCTCTCACCTGCCTGACCACTATCTCAGAGTTGTTGAATACAACTAGATTTTGAATGTGCATGTCCAAGAATTTTCTGAGACCTTGCAATAAAGCCTCATATTCTGCAATATTGTTAGTACATTCAAATTCTAACCTACAAGCCAATAATGTTTTGTTACCTACCGGATCGATAATGATGCAGCTTGCACTAGCTCCTTCTTTAGACTTGGAACCGTCAAAATATAGAGACCAAATTTGATTTCCATCGGGCTCACGGGACTGTTGGATAGAAGTTGTTGGTTGCATACATGCTATGATCTTGGATTGCTGTTGCGGATTGTTGATAGGTGAAGCTTCAGCTGTGAAATTTCTGAAGAAGGTGTCCATCCCTTGGACTTCAGGTGAATCCGTCGGAGGTGCATATGGTTCATTGGGGTCATTCAAGTCTGTTACCGTGAATTTGAGGTAACGCTCACGATTCATCCTGATCTTGTTGGGCTTACCGTTTTCTGGAAGCCATAAGTGAGACCAATCTGTTGCGAAGTAACCATGTAGCTTCTCCGACCAGTCCCTGCTAAAAAACATACCATACACTTCTGGAATATCCACCACAATTATATCAATAACCTGATGAACCTTTGGGTTATATGATAATCTAATCAATACATTTTTTCAGTTCGCCTATAACTTTAACATCTGTTCGATCAAGTTGTATGATTTTCAAAGAAGATGGTTCTACTTCAGCGTTAATCTTTTGGCAGATTGACCAAGGCATCACATTTGACGATGCTCCTGAGTCGACCATACAATTATGGACATTTCTGTTGAAGATTTCGAAAGTTAAAAGAAAAGGAGGTACATTCTTGCGAGTACTTAGAGTTGTATCTTGTGGTTTCTTACTCGCAGTTTCTAATGCTACTTTATCTACATTATTTGTGTTATTTACATTATTTACAGGAGGTACAGGAAGACTTCCTTTATCTTGAGGATCAGGATTATTTTTTGTGGAAGTCTTCAGCGGAGCTTTGCTTTGCACAACCTTATTACCATTTGAATTACCATTCTTGCCATTGTCTAAAATATTTTGCAACATCTTTTGTAACAAAAATGGAAATTTCAACAACTCATAAATAGAAATGTTAGCCTGTAATTTTTTAAGATCTTCAACAACATCATAATCTAATTTAGGGCCAGCATTACTTTGTTTAGTTTCTACTGATTTAGATGGCTTTGGAGGTGAAGTTGTAGTGTTCTCAGCAGGAGGTTTATTTGTTGTCTTACTCCTAGTGTTGTAAGGGTGAATAGTCTCAAAGTTGGCTTGAAAGATACTATCCGAGAAGTGTCCAAAGATATTTGGAGAAGACTCTTCTTCTTGAGTTGTTTCCTACTCGACTTCCTCTTGAGGGATTTCAGGACGCATCAAGTCATCTTGGGCTCCTAGAATTGTCTAGAGAGCACATTGCAAACTTTCTAGGTTTAATCCTTCAGGGTTTGGACTAGGTTGGTTGGCGGCAAAATGATTTCGGAAAGGAAGTTTGTAGGGTCCTTTACTCGAAGAGGATTCTTCAGTCGACCTTTTTAAATCTACAACTTGATTAGATAATTTTTGTACAACTTTGGTTAAATTTTCCAAATCATAGTTTTTGGGTTGTGTTTTGTTTTGTGTAGGTCTGGGGAGAATTTCAATCTTCTTTTTGGAAGAAGAAACAGTCTCAGTTTCGTTGCTAGAAGAATCCTTAAGACTAAGTATATCTTTTTCAATCTGAGTAGCCTCTTCAAAGGCTTCTAACAACATGGCCTTTTTAGATCATTTAACCCAAATAGCTATACTTTGATGTAGAGCTTTAGTGTAGTAATCTATTACAAGACTCTCAGCAGGCATAGAATCTGCAGGGATTCGATTTTTAAGCGTTAGGAATCTTTGATTAAAATCTTTAACTTTTTCTTTTGAGTTCATTTTCAAGCTCGAAAGATCCATGACTAAGACTTACAGAGGTTTTCCATCTCCGAATTTTTCCAAAAAGCATGATTCAAACTTTTCCCAAGACACTATGGTATGGGGCTATTGGGAAAAGTACCAAGTGGACGCATTACCCTCAAAGGTGTAAGGGAACAACCTACAAACAACATCTTCATGTTCAACATTACGGAGTCTGATGGCTAAAATAAATTTTTTGATATGATCTTCGGCTATCTGTTTTGAATCGGGATCAAACTTAGGAAGCCATTTCTACGGATGCTTAGGTAAAGGGTGTTGGGCTCCAGGTACAGCTACAACATCCTGGTCCAACCAGGGTCTAGCAGGGTTGTTTTGATTTTCCATAGGGGAATTGGGTGTGGAAGGCTGAGAAGGTGGATTGCCTTCGTCAGAAGAGGAATATCCTCCAGAAGAGGAAGGAGATGAAGGAGGTGGTGAAGGAGGTATCCCAGATCCTCCTGCAGCAGGATTTAAGTTTGGATCTGGAGAATTCACAGCGAGGTCTATGTCACCTAACTGTTCTCTGATATCAGAGAAGTCTAAAGGTTGACCCCATGGGCGGTTTGGTTGCCTAAGACTGGCTAATGCACTATGTGTTTTGATAAAAGATTGACGAACGATCTCTTGGAGATCACCACCTGTAGGATTAGGGGTTGCTGGCTCAACTGTGATCTGCGTATCTTCGGTTGAAGTAGTTGCTATTTGAGGGGGATATTATCTTGTGAACTGCTTCTAGTCACTATAGGTGTGCGATTAGGTGGGGGAGGAGTCTTGCGACCACCTCGTGCCATTAATTAAGTTCTGGCCCTCCTTCTAGTGCCATTTGTTGGGGTGAAATTGATCGTCCTTCAACTGAGAGAGTGGAACCGGTCCGGGGTTGTCTAAATAACCCAAGCCGTTTGGAATGAACCACCCTGACGGGTTTAACGACTCTGTTGGCCGCTCTAAATTCCTAAGAAAACCAAAGAGAAAACTAATCTAAACTAACTAATCTAACTAAAACAAACTAACTAAAACTAAAACTAAAAGAAACTAAAATAACTAATAATAAAAACAAACTAATACATTAATCTAACAAACTAATATATAAACTAAAACTAAATATATACTACTCTAACTATTCTATATACTAACTACTAATTACTATTACACTAACTCTAATAACTAACCGTCTAGCTACAAGTTATAATACAACTTATTCACAAATATATAATATGCACACTTGGCAGATTTAAATAAAACCTGTAAAACTCATATGTTTTCTGTCTTAAGACAGCGAGAGATATTTTTGATTTTTTGATTTTATGAATAAGAGATAAAACTAACTAAAATTAAATGATCTAATATATTAATTCTAACTTAAACTAATATCTAAAATAAACTACTAATAAAAACAGTGAACAGACAAGCGACTAACTGACCTGAAAGCGCTCCTAATTTGTCCTACGTTTGATGTTTTTGAAGCTGGTCGGAGGAAGGAAACTCGCACCGGTTGATCCAAGATATTTTTGTAAACGATCAGCTGGGCTGCTCTTCGAGTTATTTACAGGACAAACAAGACATAAAAGATCATAACAATTATATGATTATAAATCTATGCAATAAGGGAAACCTGTTACGCAAAAACTTATATTTAACAATTCAATTCATGAAGAAGATAAACCTGTCATTCACAAACCGAATTAGACAATTTTTATATCTTTTATACACTTGGAAGAAACCAGATATGGATTACAGTAATTAAAATTATATCATTTGCACATGATCAAGATAGCTAAAGTAGTCATAAACCATATACAAATCGATATACACAACATGAAACAAAATGTTGATATAATGAGAAGCTAAAGTTGTGTCAAAACACCAAATTCTACTTCAGTCTGTATTATAACTCCATATCCTTGTTCTCCCACAAATGAGGATGAACATTATTACAAAAATCATAAGTATATAAAAGTCTCTCCACGGGGTAAAACCTCCCTGTGGATAATATCAAAATGTTTTACATAATCTGGGAAATATCCCAAAATCAACTAAACTAGGAAATCAAAATGCAAGAGAAATCTTTGAAATATCCCCTAACTACTCATAAACTCAACTACAATTTCGAATTTACCTGCAATAGAACACAATTATCAAATTAGAGAGATATTTTAGTAACAAAATAACAAAAATTTGATCCTACAGACTTAGCTACAGAATCATCTGATTCTGTAGCTAGTCAAAAATAGCATACAGGACCAGATAGAAATCAAACGAAATCTTTTTGAAACAATCCAATTTAATTTTCTTTTAATAAACATTAAAATCAAATTACTAATGGTTCAAGCAAATTTATCATTCAAATTAAACAAAATCGAAAAGGATGCAATCGAAACAGGATAAGAATGCTCTATTTTTTTAGTTGCCATAAAATCGGATCAAATAGTAACTAAACTGTTTCATATCCAAATGAAAATATTAGTGAATCATATCGTATAAGATACGATGTAATAATAATCGATACAATCGTAATCGAACACAATCATAATCGATTTGTTATGGCTGTGCATAGAATTCATATTGTTTTGATCAAATACCAATATGGAAAGGCTGTTACGATTATAGTCAAAATGAAACATGCATAACACAGCCATAGACTTCGATCGCTGAGTGTTACACAACCAACAGACATGACCAAAATAATGATCATAACCATCAATAGCAATGGTAATCATAACTGGGCAAGAATCGAAACAAGCCGTGACTGAGTCCAATATAGAAACAAATCGTAATTCTAGGCATAATCACAAATTTAAACAAGATATTTGTTGTAATATCAATCGGAATGATAACACAGTCAAACGATGTGAATCGAATAGTTGCAATTTGGTTATGCATTAACAGAATGGTATTCGAATTGGTCGAAAAAGACATGAAATATAAAATCATAACAGTTAACCATTATGCCAATTATATCGTATAGAATATAACCAATTCAAATCGAGCCATTGACTGTGTTCAAAATTGGAATACCAGAAACAGCCTGTGTTTAGAAAATATATTAACAACTTCAATAAGAAAGAGAGTATTCAATTCGAACCAAATTAAAACAATCAAATCCATAACATGATCAATCGAATCAAAGCTAAATCCAATCAAAACTAATCTGGGAAACGAAATTCGATTAATCAAAACAAAATTATGCATCTAGTGCATGCTTATGTGTCAAAGAAAATCCACGTTGTAGACAGAGTTTATGAGTTTGTCATATAAATAGGTGATAGTCATACCAGTGAGGCTGCTCGAGCTATGCCAATTTTGAATTGACAACCGCTGTAGCCGACTCCACATTCTTAAACAAAATTGAACCTGTTGTTCGCTGTTTCTTATTAGTGGATGGCATCTTTGCCTTTTGACGGGTGAGCCTTGCAAATTGATCCTCCAGAGCATGAATTATGGACTGTAGCATTGGCACATCAAGGTAATACCTTTCCAACCATGAGCCACACTGATCACATGGTGGAGCAGCTGGTTCGGCTAGAGCAGGAGGGGGTTTTGACGAGTCACCAGGGGTTTCACAAGGCATTTTGATGCCTGGATAATTAGGGTCATTTTGCAAGCAAGGTGGTAGGTTCTTCACAAAATCGTATGCGGGTTTATCACATAGACCTTCTGAATAGGTATATTTACTTGCCAGGTAACGTTCAACCTCTGAGTCAGAATCTTCACTCACCATAATAGGGTCAGGGTTGACAGAAGTTTTCGGTTTGTTTCTTGCCATGCGAGAGATTAACCAGGCGTTCTTTTTGCCTTTAGAATTCGCAGTAAGCTTGGCTTTAGGCCTTTTAGACACGGGTTCAACAATTTCGACATGATTGGTCACAGAAGTGGGTAGGTCAATAGTTGAATCAGGTAGGGGTTTAGGTAACAGGGCACTCTAAGGCATAGGGGGTATCGACTTGCTCTCGCTCACCAAAGGTTTGTCAACCTGTGGTGGGCTTGAGTCATCAAAATCATTGCGTTTAAGAAAATCATTCCAACAGTCTCGGTGTAACCCCAAATGACAAACGACAAGCATTTTAATTAACCAAAAATGAAATAGGCTGTTATCGGCCTGGTTCCATTTATATCTTTTAGACATTTTAAATAGACTCCTATGCAAATAGTAAGGCATATTAAGCTCATAGACCATGAAAACCATAAGTAGCCGAAGGTGGTACAAGAAAACAAAACCATACCGACCCTCGCAGATGATGAACTACTTGGTTATCATCAGCAAGTCGTGCCAACGTTGCTTGAGCATATTTGCGGGCAAACCTTTGTCACAGGAGATCACGCTTCGTGACTGGAAGAGCAATGTCCACGGGACATCTTCCACTTTGCAATTTTTTGACCATTTATGTCTAGTAGCAGGCAGACTGGTAGGTAAACTGAGAAATTGCTCGTCAATTTCTAATTGCACATCCCCAACCTTGGATCGACAGCCATCAAAGGTTAATGCAAATTATCAAGCCACGCTAGGGTTATAGCCATCAAACATTCATATGAACGGGAGCCATCCGAATTCCTCAAGGTCGCTGTAAGCACCATCGAACATCAACAATGCCTGGCTACCATTGGGTTCATCCCTTACGACCAGAGCCATGGTGCGGGCGCATGGTAGGGTTTGGATTGAACACAACAATACACAGGAGAAAAAATCATTAGGGCTAACAGCTGCAAGCGCTCAAAGGGGAGGAAAATTAATGTATGCGTGCGAGGGTGGTGAGATTATCACTGCCATGCTGCATAGTAATGGAAAAGTACAACGTTGTTCAATCAATCATAACCAAAATATTCGGCCAACCCAAGGATTAAACGATGGATAGTAAACCAATGCGCCAATCTATTATTTGAAATCATGAATGTTCAATGTTAAATCAAACCCAAAGTTAAACATGCGCCAAGTAATAATTCAAACTATAAAATCAAAACCCAAATGTTTAACCAATGCGCCATTGCATAACTTCAAACTATTTCCATTCAATATGAAATCAGACTCATATGTTACCCATGTGCTTGTTGCATAATATGTAATCAAAGTTTTTAAAACAATGTGACAAGAGATTTCATAAAATCGATATGCCTAGAGCTTATAATAGGAAGGATCACATCATATAAAAAACAAAATCAACCATGACCCCTATATAATCAAGTATAATTCATAAATTAACATGCTCAATGCCTTATCAATTAAATAAAAATCAAGTTGCGCAATCAAAGTAAAAACGTCATAGTTTGAAAAAATCTTTTCAGCTACATGATAAACCAATGGTAAAGTGCCTTTCAGAATATCAATAAAAGACTATGACAGTTCAAATAACGATAGAGGAGTTTTCACGCTTTCAGTCGTAAAAACTAAATTGAAACCAATTTGCAAATGTCACATGAAATGAAAATATCGTCTATTTGCAAAATGCGACGACAATTTGAAGTTCAAGAGACATAGGTGTAGGCAGCTTATCGGGTAATGGAAAAAAAATTGAATTGGCTGCCAACAAAAGGATCAGGAAAATATCAAGGGAATTTTCCCTTCAAATGCTTTAAGTGTGGTAAGATAGGCCATTTTGCATCTAATTATCCCCATCAAAAAAAGGTCCAGAACTCTGATGATGAAAAGAATTACAAATACAAGAAATATAATAAGAAGAAAAGTTTGGTTGCAAATAATGGAAATTTCTCATAAGACACCGATAATGACTCTTCCTTTTAATATAAGGAAAATGACTTCATTCTTATGGCCAAAGAGGATTATGATAATAAAAGCATAGGCAGTTATGATAATGATGAAGAAGCTATGGTAGATATGGAAGGAGAACTGATCAATGCACTGGAAGAAATTGATAGAATTAGAATTAATAAAAGAAAGCAAAAAAAATTGTTGATACAGTTCGAGAAAGACAGTAAATAGCCTGATGAAGACTTTGCCCTGCTGAAAGTGAAATTAGAAGAGGCAAAGAAAATAGAAGACATACTAAAACAACAGATGTCAGAGAAGAAATCCAATTGTGAAGCCTTAGAAGAAGAGATAGTAAAAGCAAGAAATGAAACGGAGAAGTTTAAGTGATTGTATCATCAAAATCTTCCAAGTATTAAAGCCTCAGAAGGATTAACCTCCATTCTAAATCAGCAAAGAACTTCAAAATTGAAAGTTGGATTGGGATATGAAGAAGGATCAAGTAGTGATCATCCAATTAATACAGAACCTATCAAGTTTGTCAAATCCTCAAACATTGACAACAATCACTCTGGAGAAACAAAGAAGGAAAATCAGCCACCAAGAAGGAATGAAAGATAAAGTACCATAACCAAATTTGTAGATCAGAAAGATTATCTGCATGAAAGAAATCGATCTCCTCAAAGAAGACATATTTTTTCAAGGTACAAAGATTTTTTCTATGGTTATTGTTTTTTATGCTCTAATTTTGCTCAGAAAGCTACAAACTACTCTTTAAGATTTAGATATGAACAATCAAGATATTCAATGAATAACTATCTTCCACAACAAAGATTGAGATAGCCAAGCAACAAACAATTACAGACTATAAATCATGTGATGACTGGGATAAGGACACAGGTGAAACGCAACAACAATTATAAGCATAAAAATCGTTATGATATACTATTCAGTGAACCAGAATGTAACAACTGCCATAATTATGGACATAAAGTTGCAAACTATCACTTAAAGAATTACAAGTCAGATTTGATCCCCACTACTGAAAATGTCAAAGTTTGGAAGAAGAAAGTAGATGACAAGTGTGGACTAGTGCTATCAGCCCAAAGAAAAAATAATCCCTAGTATATTGACAGTGGATGCTCCAAACACATGACTGGAGACAAAAGTAAGTTTCTAACTCTAAGTGATAGAAAATCAAGGAATGCAACTTTTGGAAATGATGCATCGGGGAAGATAAAAGGTAAAGGAATTGTAAGTTTGAGTAATGGAAAAAGGAAAGCTCAAGATGTGTTGTTTGTAGAAGGTTTGAAACATAATCTTCTTAGTGTCAGTCAAGTTTGTGACCGAGGATGTGAAGTTGTTTTTACCTCTAAAGACTATAGAATAAAATATGTGGATTCAGGACAGCTAGTTGCAAAAGGTATAAGAACAGAAAACAATGTCTATGTATTAAAAGAAGAAAAAGAAGAATGTCACTTAAGAAAATATGATGAAAGTTGGTTGTGGCATAAGAGACTTGGCCACCTAAATTTTGATCACATAATCAAACTCAGAAACAATGGGGTAGTAAAAGATCTTCCGAAGATATCAAAACTATATGACTCTGTTTGTAAACCCTGTCAAATAGGAAAGCTTACTCGCACTCAGTTCAAATCTAAAAACTTTCCTTCAACAAAAAAACCTCTCCAGTTAGTACATATGGATCTATGTGGACCATCAAGGAAAGAAGGTACAGGAAAATAAAATTACTTTATGTTGATTATTGATGACTATTCTAGACTAACTTGGGTTGCCTTTTTTAAAGAAAAATATGAAGCATTTGAAAAATTCAAAGTGTTTAAGGCTTTGACTAAGAATCAAAGAGGAAAAAGATTAAAGGCAGTAAGGCCTGATAGAGGAGGAGAGTTTAGTTCGGGGAACTTCAAAGACTTCTGTGATAAACATGGGATCAAAAGAGAGTACACAATTCCAAGGACTCCACAGCAAAATGGAGTTGTTGAGAGGAAGAATAAGTCAATACAGCAAATGGCAAGATCAATGATTAATGAAAGGAACATACCTCAGACATATTGGGTGGAAGCAATTCATACAATTGTTCATATCCTTAACAAAGCTCATCTCAGGCCACACATTGAAAAGACTCCTTATGAACTATGGTTTGGAAGATCTGCTTCAATCAAGCATTTTAAAGTCTTCGGGAGTAAATGTTATATCAAGAACAATGATGAAAATATTGACAAATATGATGACAAGGCTGATGAAGATATCTTCTTGGGTTATGCTACAAATAGTAAAGGGTACAGATGCTACAATAAGAGACTGCATAAACTAGTTGATTGTATAGACATAAAAGTTGATGAAGAAATCTCGGTCAAGAATGTAGGCAGTGCTGAACTAAGAACAGAAGATATAGTTGAAGATGAAGATGAACATGTCCAAGGATCAGAAAAGGAAGATTCTGACTCACATGAAGATGAAAATACTCACACTAACACAAATCAGTAGAAAGAAGCAAAATCACCTCTCAGAATTATTAGAAAGAATCATCCTAAAAATCAGATAATTGGGGATATAAATAAAGGCGTTCAGACAAGAAGGAAATTGATTAAAGACTCAGAACAATCTCATGTTGCCTTTTTATCTATGACTGAACCTAAAATTTTTGAGGAAGCTAGCCAGGATGATGATTGGATTAGATCAATGAATGAAGATCTTGATCAAATTGAAAAGAACAATACTTGGGCGCTTGTCCCTAGACCTGAAGATAAGAATGTAATAGGTTCCAAATGGGTGTTCAAGAATAAAATGAATGAAAAAGGGCAAGTTGTTAGAAATAAACCCTGACTGGTCTGTAAAGGGTATGCACAAGTTGAAGGTCAGGAATTTGATGAAACCTTTGCAGCATTGGCAAGATTGGAAGCCATTAGAATGTTTCTTGCCTATTCATGTCATAAAAACTTTAAAGTTTATCAGATGGATGTTAAGTCAACATTTCTTAATGGAGATCTAGAGGAAGAAGTATATATGGAGAAACCTGAAGGATTCTCATTGACAGATAATTGTAATTATGTTTGTAATATGAAGAAGGCCTTATATGGACTAAAACAAGCACCACGAGCTTGGTATTATAGACTAGACAATTTTTTACAAGAAAACGGGTTCAAGAAAGGTACTGTTGACAGTAACCTTTACATTAAGTCTGAAGGTGATAATTTACTAGTTGTTTTGGTTTATGTAGATGATATTATTTTTGGTTGTACTAATGAATCATCTGTCCAGTGGTTTGCTAACTCTATACAAACATAATTTGAAATGTCCATGATAGGAGAACTGTCATATTTTCTTGGCTTGCGAGTAAAACAAAGTTCTGTAGGAATATTTATTTCTCAAGAAAAATATTTGAAAGAGATGTTGAAGAAATTTTAGATGGAAGATTCCTCTCCAGTTAGCACACCTATGGTTGTTGGTTGCAAGCTCAGTAAAAATGATGTTTCACAGGATGTTTATCAAAGGACATATCTCTCTAGGATAGGTAGTCTTATGTACATCACAACATCCCATCCTCATATAATGCAAGTTGTTGGAATGATAGGTTGTTATCAGTCTGCTCCTAAACAAAGTCATTTGGTAGCTTTCAAAAAGATATCTAAATACTTGAAGGGAACAATGACTTATGGTCTCTGGTATCCTAGAAATCAGAATTTCCAGTTAACTGCTTATTGAGATGCAAATTGGGCAAACTGTGTTGATGAGAGAAAAAGAACGAGTGGAGGAGCATTCTTTCTGGGTGACTCATTAGTAGCATGGCTTAGTAAAAAGCAAGGATCCATTTCATTATCAACTACAGAGGCAGAATCCATTGATGTTGCTACTTGTTGCACACAAATTTTATGGATGATACAAACTCTTGTAGATTTGAAGGTAACTTACACTAATCCCATTCCAATTCACTATGATAACACCAGTGCCATTAGTGTCTCCAAGAATCCTGTTCTTCATTCCAAGACTAAGCATATTCCAATAAAGTACCATTTTCTCAGAGAACAAGTTACAAACAGAATTGTTCAATTGAATTATATACCTTCTACAAAATAGATTGCAGATATATTTACAAAACCATTAGCAGCAACCCCTTTTGGATATCTTCATCAAAAGTTGGGGGTTATAATTTCTTTTGTCTAATTTGTTCACCTAGTTAGGGGGAATACTTATTGCATATCTGGTGTATTTCTAAGATGCTTCTAGTTGACAGGGGGAGTATGTACTGCAACAACTCAGGGGTAGCATGTTTTTTCTTTGACATTGATGTCAAAGTGGGAGAAAGTGTGGTAATTTATTTCAGGATGTGATTTCAAGGATGCTACAGGAAATTTACAGTGGTTGCCATCAATGCCAAAGGGGGAGAATGTTGGAAAATATTTAATAGACAGTGCATGCTTGTTTGGTTGGCATTGATGGCAAGTACAACAATGAAGATGGCATGAGTATAGAAAGTATGTAATAGATGGGCATCATGAGGAGACGTTGTAGAGAAGATTCGAATAAGCTCAGAAGAGATAGTCCATAGGATTGTTGGCAAATCATCGATGGCAAGATCAGAGTAAGCGGAATAAAGTAAGCTCAGGAGGAGAAGCATTTTTTATCATTCGATCCATTCAAAATTCCCAAAAGAAGGAGGACCATCAGATCTGTTAGTAGACAAGAAGGACATGCAGAAGTGGAGGATAGATCTTAGGCGTCAGATCTAAGCATAAGTTTTGACCATCGTTGGATCAGGGAGAACCTACACGTTCATTAAAGTGCAAGGAAAAGCGGGCTCAAAAAATCACGAAAGAAGGAGGACCGTCCATCTTTAGGCAAGACACGTGTTGAAAGATCATCATGTCGCTAACTGGAATGTCAAAGGAATGGGGTTCCCTAATCTCTCGAATTCGCGATATGCGAAATTGTGAAACTATCTTAGCCATCAGATTGAGGTTTGTTCTGGACCGTTAATCCAGCTCCATTTCGGAGTCTCGCCTATCGCGACTTGGAGTGGCAAGAACCTCCATGTAAGGAACAGTGAGATGTGAGATTGTGAAAATATCAAGACCATCGGATCACCAAGAACGTGGACAATTGATCTGAGCTCCATCTCGGAGCTTTGCCTATCGCGAATTGGAGAGGCAAGAAACATAACCACCGAAATTGCGATATGCGAAATTGCGATTTAATCACAACCATCAGATCAAGGTGTGATCTAGACCGTTGATCCGACTCCATTTCAGAGTTTCGTGAATCACGACTTGGAGAGGCAAGAAACATAACCACAAGAATGTCGAAATTGCGATATGAAAAATCGTGATATGATCTGAGCTGTTGAATCAAGATCAGATATGAACCATCGAATCATAGGACAAGTGGCAAGTGATTGAAATTTTGTTGACTTGGAGTCAACAGAGCATGGTGTGGAAACTCATGAAATATGAAGTGCCTTTTGGCACAACCTATGGTCACCACCAGTGGTCACGAGATGGGAAGGAGTTAGTTCAGATAAGCTCCATTTCCGGGTTTTGGGGATCGTGACTCAGAGAGTCGAGATGCCTCATCTCCAGATTCACGAAATGTGAAATCACGAAAGCACTTTATGCATAAGCATTTGGTCACAACCATTGGGCACATCAATTGAGTATGGGGGAAGAAGCTAGAGGTGATAAGCTTCAGCACAGGGATCCCGAAATGTCGAATTATGAAATGGAAAAATAGGCACAAGATTCTTTATTCTTAATCCAACAGTTCAAGTGAGTTCGAATATGATCGAAGGGCTACTGTTCCATCTCGTAGTTAATTGATCAGTTACAAATCTGTTAGCTAAACTGATTCATGACTCTTGATCAGTTGGTGTTTCAGTTGCTTAGACAGTTTTCTTTTGCCTAAGAAGATGCGAAGTGTAACTGTTGTGGGTGTGGTGCATAAAAGAAAAAGATACAGACTGTACCAGGTTGGTTGTTTCGGACAAAAAATGAATTAAACTGTAAGAAAGGGAAAATCATAGGATGCGCAGTGTGAGACTGAAAATATGTGCAGTGTGAGATCAAACTCAGAGAAAAGTAACAGATGAGGAAAAGACTTGAAGCAGAGAAGGATGACTAAACAAGTTGAAGCAGAGAAGAATGACAGAACAAGCTGAAGTAGAGAAGAATGACAGAACAAGTTGAAGCAGAGAAGAATTGCAGAATAGACAAAGGAAGAGAAGAATTGCAGAATAGTTAAAAGAAGACCAGATTTACAAAACAGAGAAGAAGTGGTAGGAATCGATTTATATGTGTAGTTGGTTGTTTAATTATTCATTTATATTCCAGGGTGGTTGGGAGGTGCTAGGGAGGACTTTTGTCCTCAGAGGTTCAAGTGGGAGCTTGAACATAGGGAGTTGTAGCTTTCGTCTGGTTGCAGCCAGAGAAACCAGGGTGGCAGGGTGGTGCAAGGGAGAATAAGTGTTCTCTGTTATACAGGTTGGACCCTATGTAACTCAAAGTTGGTGCTTCCATCCAATTGGTGCTGGAACATTAGGGGAGTTGGTGCTTCCTTCTAGTGGGTGCTAGAGAAACAAGAGAGTTGGTTCTCTCAAACAAGTTGCAGCTTGTAAAAAAGAGGTAGTAGCCTCACATTAAGTTGATGCTCAATTATAAATGATGCACATCATTTCGAAGAAGAAGAGGTTTTCTCCCTTTATAGGTTTCCTCGTGAAAATTGGTCTCTGTGTATACCTTATGTGTGACTGATGCTCATTAATTTTACTGCCCATATGTTGTATAATGTAGATGACCACTTGAATAAAGATTAATAATGTATTAATATACTTAAAAAAATTTAAGCACAATAACAACTGATTCACCCCCCCCTCTCAGTTGTCTTATTAATTTCAACAATTGGTATCAGAGCGGGTTCCTTTTATTCAAAGGTAGATCTGTAAGCTTAAACATGACAAGTCATGAAGGGACTTCAGCCTCTAAGCCCCCTTTGTTTGATGGAACAAATTTTTCCTTTTGGAAGATTAGAATGAGAACATACTTAATGGCCTTCTATACTGCTATTTGGGATGTAGTAGAGACTGGATATACAACGCTTGTTGTGCTAGCGTCTAAGGATGATAAGTTAGAGTTTAGTTTTAATGCTAAGGGAATGAATGCTATCTTGAATGGACTTGCTGAAGCTGAGTTTGTAAAGGTGATGCATCTTGAAACTGCCAAAGCAATGTGGGATAAACTTATTAGCAGTTATGAAGGAAATGAGAAAGTAAAAGATGCCAAACTTTAAACATACAGATTGAAATTTGAACAACTAAAGATGAATGAAGATGAAACAATTAGCAAGTATTTTTTAGGAGTTGAAGAACTTGTAAATTCCTTGAAGGGTCTTGGTGAGAAGATTGAAGAACCATTTTTAGTTCATAAGATTTTAAGATCTTTGCTTGATAAATTTAATTCAAAAGTCTCTGCAATAGAGGAACTAAGTGATCTTAAAACTCTGTCCATTGATCAACTCCTAGGAACTCTAACTGCATATGAAATGAGAATTAACAAAGATAAATCCAGTACTAGGGAATCATCTTTTAAAGCAGACAAGAATACTGATACAGAATTAGATGATATTGAGGCAAAATTTGTGAGAAGGTTAAAGAAAGGATTAGGAAAATATCAAGGGAAGTTGCCCTTCAAAAATTTTAACTATGGTAAGATAGGTAATTTTGCATCTAAGTGTCCTGATCCAAGTGGATATTGGTGGCCACCCACCTTTTCCAACTGGCTCAAAACAACTTTATGGCAATTTTGGCAATTTACTATTTTTAGCAGGTTTTAACTTCCGGGGCCACTTTGAGGGCCTAAATGAAAATTTTTCAGGATAGAGGTTCTCAATGATATCTGAAGGCATGATTGATCCCCCAAAATGAATATCCTTGATGATACCTTTCCAACGAGCTATCACACGCCTAAAACGGAGATCGTATGAAAAAGTTACGACCCTGTTTGGGTAAGTTGGTGCATCAACTTCCCGGGGTCGTAACTTTTGCATACGATCTCCGTTTTAGGCGTGTGATAGATCGTTGGAAAGGTATCGTCAAGGAGATTAATTTTGGGGGCTCAATATTCCTTTTTCTATCATTGAGAACTTCGATCCCGAAAAACCTTCATTTAGGCCCTCAAAGTGGCCCCGGAAGTTAAAACCTGCTAAAAATAGTAAATTGTCAAAATTGCCATAAAGTTGTTTTGAGCCAGTTGGAAAAGGTGGGTGGCCACTAATATCCACCTGGATCATGTCCCCATCAGAAAAAGGACCAAAACTCTGATGATGAAAAGAAGTACAAATACAAGAAATATAATAAGAAGAAAAGTTTGGTTGCAAATAATGACAATTCCTCAGAAGACACCGATAGTGACTCTTCCTATGAAGATAAGGCAAATGACTTCATGCTTATGGAAAAAGAGGATTATGATAATAAAATCATAGGCAATGATGATAATGATGAAGAATTTGTGGTTGATATGGAAGGAGAACTGATCAGTGCACTGGAAGAAATTGACAGACTGAGAATTAAGAACAGAAAGCAAAAACAATTGTTGATACAGTTTGAGAAAGACAGTAAACAGCCTGATGAAGACTTTGCCCTGCTAAAAGTGAAATTAAAAGAGGAAAAAAAATAGAAGACATACTAAAACAACAGTTGTAAGAGAAGAAAGCCAGTTGTGAAGCCTTAGAAGAAGAGATAGTAAAAACAAGAAATGAAATGGAGAAGTTTAAGGGATTGTATCATCAAAATCTTCCAAGTATTAAAGCCTCAGAAGGATTAACCTCCATTCTAAATCAACAAAGAAATTCAAAATTGAAAGTTGGATTGGGATATGAAGAAGGATCAAGTAATGATCATCCAAGTAATACAGAGCCTATCAAGTTTGTCAAATCCTCAAACATTGACAATAGTCACTCTGCAGAAACAAAGAAGGAAAATCAGCTACCAAGAAGGAATGAAAGAAAAAGCACCACAACCGAATTTGTCGATCAGAAAGATTATCGGCATGAAATAAATCGACCTCCTCAAAGAAGATAGATTTTTTCAAGGTACAAAGATTTTTTCTATGGTTATTGTTTTTTCTGCTCTAATTTTGGTCACAAAGCTATAAAATGCTCTTTAAGATTTAGATATGAACAATCAAGATATTCAATGAATAACTATCTTCCACAACAAAGATTGAGACAACCAAGCAACAAACAATCACAGACTATAAATCATGTGATGACTGGGAGAAGGACACAGGTGAAACACAACAATAATTATAAGCATAACAATCATTGTGATCTACTATTCAGTGAACCAGAAAGTTACAACTGCCATAATTATGGACATAAAGCTGCAGACTGTAAAAGATCTTCCGAAGATGGGGTGGTAAAAGATCTTCCGAAGATATCAAAGACATATGACTCTATTTGTAAACCCTATCAGATAGGAAAGCTTACTCACACTCAATTCAAATCTAAAAACTTTCCTTCAATAGAAAAACCTCTCTAGTTAGTACATATGGATCTATGTGGACCATCAAGGAAAGAAGGTACAGGAAAAGAAAATTACTTTATGTTGATTATCGATGACTATTCTAGACTAACTTGAGTTTCTTTTTTGAAAGAAAAATTTGAAGCATTTGAAAAATTCAAAGTGTTTAAGGCTTTGACTGAGAATCAAATAGGAAAAGGATTAAAAGAAGTAAGGTCTGATAGAGGAGGAGATTTTAGGTCAGGGAACTTCAAAGAGTTCTGTGATAAACATGGGATCAAAAGAGAGTAGACAATTCCAAGGACCCCACAACAAAATGTAGTTGTTGAGAGGTAGAATATGTCAATACAACAAATAGCAAGATCAATGATGAATGAAAGGAACATACCTCAGACATATTGGGTGGAAGAAATTCATACAACTATTTATATCCTTAACAAAGGTCATCTCAAGCCACATAGTGACAAGACTCCTTATGAACTATGGTTTCGAAAACCTGCTTCAATCAAGCATTTTAAAGTCTTCGAGAGTAAATGTTATATCAAGAACAATGATGAAAATATTGGCAAATATGATGACAGGGCTGATGAAGATATCTTCTTGGGTTATGCTACAAATAGTAAAGAGTACAGATGCTACAATAAGAGATTGCATAAACTAGTTGATTGTATAGACATAAAAGTTGATGAAGAAATCTCGGTCAAGAATGTAGGCACTGCTGAACCAAGAACAGAAGATATAGTTGAAGATGAAGATGAACAGGTCCAAGGATCAGAAAAGGAAGAATCTGAATCAGATGAAGATATGAATACTCAGACTGACACAAATCAGCAGAAAGAAGCAAAATCACCTCTCAGAAATATTAGAAAGAATCATCCTGAAAATTAGATAATTGGGGATATAAATAAAGGAGTTCAGACAAGAAGGAAATTGATTAAAGACTCAGAACAATCTCATGTTGTCTTTTTATCTATGAATGAACCTAAAATTTTTTAGGACACTAGCCAGGATGATTGTTGGATTAGAGCAATGAATGAAGAGCTTGATCAAATTGAAAAGAACAATACTTGGGAGCTTATCCCTAGACCTGAAGATAAGAATGTAATAGGTTCCAAATGGGTGTTCAAGAATAAAATGAATGAAAAAGGGCAAGTTGTTAGAAATAAACCCTGACTGGTCTGTAAAGGGTATGCACAAGTTGAAGTTCAGGACTTTGATGAAACCTTTGCACCAGTGGCAAGATTGGAAGCCATCATAATGTTTCTTGCCTATTCATGTCATAAAAACTTTAAAGTTTATCAGATGGATGTTAAGTCAGTGTTTCTTAATGGATATCTAGAGGAAGATGTATATATGGAGCAACCTGAAGGATTCTCATTGACAAATAATTCTAATTATGTTTGTAAGATGAAGAAGGCTTTATATGGACTAAAAAAAGCACCACGATCTTGGTATTATAGACTAGACAAAGTTTTACAAGAAAAAGGGTTCAAGAAAGGTACTGTTGACAGTAACCTTTACATTAAGTTTGAAGGTGATAATTTACTAGTTGTTTTGGTTTATGTAGATGATATTATTTTTTGTTGTACTAATGAATAATTTGTCTAGTGGTTTGCTAACTCTATGAAAATAGAATTTGAAATCTCCATGATAGGAGAACTGTCATATTTTCTTGGCTTACAAGTAAAACAAAGTTCTGCGGAAATATTTATTTCTCAAGAAAAATATTTGAAAGAGATGTTGAAGAAATTTCAGATGGAAGATTCCTCTCCATTTAGCACACCTATGGTGGTTGGTTGCAAGCTCAGTAAAAATGATATTTCACCAGATGTTGATCAAAGGACATATCGCTCTATGATAGGTAGTCTTCTGTACATCACAGCATCCCGTCCTGATATAATGCAAGTTGTTGGAATGGTAGGTCATTATCAGTCTCCTCCTAAACAAATTCATTTGGTAGTTGTCAAAAGAATATTTAAATACTTGAAGGAAACAATGACTTATGGTCTGTGGTATCCCAGAAATCAGAATTTTCAGTTAACTGCTTATTCAAATGAAGATTGGGAAAACTGTGTTGATGAGAGAAAAAACATCAGTGGAGGAGCATTCTTTCTGGGTGACTCATTAGTAGCATGGCTTAGTAAAAAGCAAGGATCCATTTCATTATCAACTACAGAGGTAGAATACATTGTTGTTGCTACTTGTTGCACACAAATTTTATGGATGATACAAACCCTTGCAGATTTGAAGGTAACTTACACCGATCCCATTCCAATTCACTATGATAACACTAATGCCATTAGTGTCTCCAAGAATCCTGTTCTTCATTCCAAGACTAAGCATATTCCAATAAAGTACCATTTTCTCAGAGAACAAGTTACAAACAAAATTGTTCAACTGAATTATATACCTTCTACAGAACAGATTGCAGATTTATTTACAAAACCATTAGCAGCAACCCCTTTTGGATATCTTCATCAAAAGTTGGGGTTATAATTTATTTTGTCTAATTTGTTCACCTGATCAGGGGGAATACTTATTGCATATCTGGTGTATTTCTAAGATGCTTCTAGTTGACAGGGGGAGTATGTACCGCAACAGCTCAGGGGGAGCGTGTTTCTTCTTTGACATTGATTTCAAAGGGGGAGAAAGTGTGCTAATTTATTTCAGGATGTGATTTCAAGGATGCTATAGGAAAGTTACAGTGGTTTCCATCAATGCCAAAGTGGGAGAATGTTGGCAAATATTTAACAGACAATGCATGCTTTTTTGCTTGTCACTGATGGCAAGTACAACAATGAAGATGGCATGAGTACATAAAGTATGTAATAGATGGGCATTATGAGAAGACGCTACAGAGAAAATTCGAATAAGCTCAGAAGAGATATTGCAGAGGACTGTTGGCAGATCATTGATCGCAAGATCAGAGTAAGTGGAACAAAGTAAGCTCGAGAGGAGAAGCATTTCTAATCATTGGATCCCATTAAAAATTCCCAAAAGAAGGAAGACCATAAGATCTATTAGTAGACAAGAAGAACGCGCAGAAGAGGAGGACAGATCTCAGGTGTCAGATCTGAGCATAAGTTTCGACCATCGTTGGATCAGGGAGAACCTGCACATTCATTAAAGTGAAAGGAGAAGCAGGATCACAAAATCCCGTAAGAAGGAGGACCTTCCATCTTCAGGCAGGACAAGTGGTGAAAGATCATCATGTTGCTAACTAGAATGTCAAAGGAACAAGGTTCCCTAACCTCTCGAATTCATGATATGTGAAATCATGAAACTATCTTAGCCGTCAGATCGAGGTTTGTTATGGACCATTGACCCAACTCCATCTCGGAGTCTCACCTATCGTGACTTGGAGTGATGAGAACCTCCATCTAAGGAAAATCAAGATGCGAGATCGCGAAAATATCAGCACCGTCAGATCACCAAGAATGTGGACCGTTGATCTGAGCTCCATCTTAGAGCTTTGCCTATCATGACTTGGAGAGGAAAGAAACATAACCACTGAAATCGGGATTTGATCACAGCCGTCAGATCAAGGTGTGATATGGACCATTGATCTGACTCAATTTCGGAGTTTCGCAAATCATGACTTGGAGAGGCAAGAAACATAACCACAAGAACGCCGAAATCATGATATGTGAAATCGCGATATGATCTGAGATGTTGAATCAAGATCAGTTCTAAACCGTCGAAACATAGGACAAGTGGCAAGCGATTCGAATTTCGCTGACTTGGATTCATCAGAGCATGGTGTGGAAACTCACGAAATATGAAGCACATTTTGGCACAGCCTATGGTCACCGCCAGTGGTCACGAGAAGGGAAGGAGTTAGTTCAGATCATGACTTGGAGAATCGAGATGCCTCATCCAGATTCACAAAATGCGAAATCACAAAAGCACTTTATGCATAAGAGTGTGGTCACATTCATTGGTCACATCAATGGAAGATGGAGGAAGAAGCTAGAGGTGCTAAGCTTCACCATAGGGATCCCTAAATGTCGAATTATGAAATGGCGAAACAGGCACAAGATTCTTTATTCTTAATCTAACGGTTCAAGTGAGTTTGAATATGATCGGAGGGCTATTGTTCCATCTCATATTTAATTGATCAGTTACAAATCTGTTAGCTAAATTGAGTCATGATTCTTGATCAGTTGGCGTTTCAATTGCCTAGTTGGTTTTCTTTTGCCTAAGAAGATGCAAAGTGTAACTGTTGTGGGTGTGGTGCATAAAAGAAAAAGATACAGACTATACGTGGTTGGTTGTTCTGGACGAAAAATGAATTAAACTGTAAGAAAGGGAAAATCACAGGATGCATAGTGTGAGACTGAAAATATGCACAGTGTGAGATAAAACTCAGAGAAGAGTAACAGATGAGGAAAAGACTTGAAGCAGAGAAGAATGATAGAACAAGTTGAAGCAGAGAAGAATGAAAGAACAAGTTGAAGTAGAGCATAATGATAGAACAAGTTGAACCAGAGCAGAATGAAAAAACAAGTTGAAGCAGAGCAAAATGACAAAACAAGTTGAATCAGAGCAGAATTGCAGAATAGACAAAGGAAGAGAAGAATTGAAGAACAGTTAGAAGAAGACCAGATTTACAGAACAGAGAAGAAGTGGTAAGAATTGATTTATATATGTAGTTGGTTGTTTAATTATTCATTTATATTCTAGGGTGGTTGGGAGGTGCTAGGGAGGACTTTTTTCCTCAAAGGTTCAAGTGGGAGCTTGAACACAGGGAGTTGTAGCTTCCATCTGGTTGCAGCCAGAGAAACCAGGGTGGCAGGGTGGTGCAAGGGAGAACAAGTGTTCTCTGTTATACAGGTTGGAGCCTGTGTAGCTGGAAGTTGGTGCTTCCATCCAGTTGGTGTTGGAACATTAGGAGAGTTGGTGCTTCCTTCTAGTGGGTGATAGAGAAACAAGAGAGTCGGTGCTCTCAAACAAGTTGCAGTTTGTAAAACGGAGGTAGCAGCCTCACATTGAGTTGGTGCTCAATTATAGATGATGTACAGAACTTAAAATATTGCCTATCATTTTGAAGAAGAAGAGGTTTTCTCCCTTTATGGGTTTTCTCATGAAAATTTGTCTCTGTGTATACCTTATGTGTGATTGATGCTCATTACTTTTATTGTACATATGTTGTATAATGTTGATGACCACTTGAAGAAAGATTAAGAATGTATTAATAGACTTAAAAAAATTTAAGCACAATAACAACTGTTTCACCCCCCCCCCCCTCTCAGTTGTCTTAGCAATTTCAACACCCTCTACACTTTAACTACTAATCATGATAAATGATAAATCTATAAGCACTTTATTCAATGCTCAACAAAACGCTTGTCATACCTAAGACTTATTTTACCCCTATAACCTCTATACCCACTAACTGTTGGATTACTGAGAGGGGGGGGTGAATCAGTAATAGAGCAATGTAGTCCCTTTTAACCATATAATCCAAGTGCTATATCAATGAAGCATTATTATCCAATAACTGCAGAGTAAATAAGCAATGAACAAATGAACAATCATACACATACACAATACACCAGTGTTTTACATGGAAACCCAAATCGGGAGAAAACCACGGAATGATTTTTCTTATATGTCTTGAAGAATTACATTCATTGGAAGCACCAACTTCCTTTTTTTTCCAGCTGCAACTAGAAGGAGGCTCCAACCGCCTAGTTTCTCAGGCTACAACCTGAGGGAAGCTCCAACTCCCCAATTCTTTGGCTACAACCAGAAGGATGCTACAACCTCCTATGTTCTTTGGATACAATCGGAAGGTGGCTACAACCACCTGTCCTTGCCTCGTCCTGCCACCCTGAAGTAGAAGTAGAATGATGGAACCACTGTCACACTATCACTGTGAGATATACCATTGTAAACCTGTACCAATAAATCTGAACCATGCATCAACCAT
>ML789865.1:648140-659973 GCA_009831015.1 Picea engelmannii | reverse complement strand
AAGTTTTGTTTTTACTGTAAAGTGAAATTCTAAATAAAAAAAATACTTTTATATGTCAGAAGTTGAATAACTTGTGAAAATACAGTTTTTTTTGTCATAAAACAAGCAAAAGTGTAACCCACCTTCATGATTTCACCCTATATACATTCATATCTTTAACCTGGTACTTACCTAATTGTTTGAAATTACACATAATTACTAAAGGAATGATATCATGTAATACATATAATTAAATAAATAAACAAAATATATTATGCAAAAATTGAAACAAATGAAAAATGTTAAATTCAAAAAATTATTGTAAACAAATACCTAGATCAATCATTGTCAACATTATGTGCTCCCTCTTTATTGACATCCAAGGAGGAATGTTATTGTTGATAAAAAAAAATAGGCCACATTGAGTAAATAGACCTAAGCTCTCATAATGGATTAACACTGTCAGCTGCCAATGAAAGCCTAACATTATGAGGTTCATCTTTGAAATCTGCCAATTTTTCCTCAATTTCCCTAAATGCAAAACCATCGGGAGGCATTTGAAGAACACCATATCCACTTATGTTACGTGCATGGTAATCCATAAATTGTGCTATTCTTTCACACCTGAACAATTGCTACAAACATGGAATTATGGGAATATGACGAAGAACCTTTCAAGGCACCCTTTTTGTTACTTGATCGGTTCGATATCTACTGATAAGACATTGCGGACATTCGGTTTTCGAAGCATGTTGTCCATAATATATAATATGGTCATTAGGAGGCATCTATAATTTGATAATCCATTCAAATGTCTTTCATAATGGCATGCAAACCTCGATATGTACAAGGTAAAATATTTGACGTTGGTAACAAAAATTCACCTAACAATCTACAACATAGCAAACAACTAGTTAATGTAATAATATTAATTGTAAAAATTGCATTTTTATTTTACACATTAATTAACACTAAAAACAAATATAAAAAAATCAACATTTATGTATAATATGAGATAAAACATATTACATACCTTAGTATCTTTGTCATACAAGTGCTCGACAAATTATTCATAACCTTTAAGTTCACTAGCAACAACGTAGCAGAGAGAAGATTTGCTCTTGATCCTTCATAAAGTCGTTTATTTGCCTTTTCTAATAGAGGTTCATCATAAATACCAACATTTCCCCCATCCTCATACGACTACGAAAACAATCTTGGATCATTTGATTTTCCCCATCATCTTCTTCCATGGGATCATTAAATTGATTTGTCCCATCATCTTCTTCCATGAGATCCTCATTTTCTTGGTCATGATGATGTTCCTCAGCTTGTACAATATCATTTCTACTAATACTTGGTGCAATATTCTGTGGAAATTTAAAGGGAAACTCTAACTTTATAATTAAAAACAATCATGCAAAATTAGTGTATACTATAATAAACAGTCAAACAACACACACACACACACACACACACACACACACACACACACACATATAATTTTATATAAAATTGACAAACAAAAAAAAAGATAATGAATTTATAGCTAATTACCATGGGACGATATTCATTCAATCCGCCATCAATGTGACCATATTTCCTACAATGTTTTGTAGTTGTTGCTATTAAAATTCTTATGGGACATCTGAGGAAACATTTTTTACAAGGGAAATAACATCTACCATCACCCTTTTCACCCGCTTTACTTTTTTCCCCACCTTTAACAACATTCTTCGACCTTTTTCTGCACAAAAATACCCTTTCGGAACTGTCGTTGTTATAGCAAGATTGTCGCAACATATTTAAATTGTCAAATATTTATAGTCCAATTTTAGGTCAATATTGTCACAATTGAAACGAACATGACCTAACAATATTTCTTTTTTTACCTATTTATTTTAGGTCATTTTTAATGGTCAATTTTAAGGTTAGGTAAGTCGTCGCTCTTGCGACGAAAAAACTACATTCGTCGCTCTTGCGACGAACATTGACCATAATAATTTAGTCAAAATACATGCATCGATATAGCAACGAATATGGGGTTGATTTAGAAAAGTTGAACTTTTTCTCTTGCATGTTGCGATGAAAGAGTACTTTCGTCACAAATTTTTCAATATATAGTAGTGATTGGGTTGGTTGTCATTGATGTCAACCCTTGAAGAAAGTCCAGTAGAAAATTTCGGTAGTCCCAACAGTATGATTAATAGACTTCAATTTGATTGATGTATAATGGCATGAAGTTTAATATATTTCCAGGTAAGACTATTCTAGATGGATAGTACATGTCATGCCATTTTCAGTGATATGCATAACATCATGTAACTCCTCACGGTTAGAAAGTTATGGGCTGGTGAAGTGGATAACCCTCATGAATTATCTAGAAGGTCAAAGAAGTCAAATTAATTCTAGAAGCTCCTAGAAGAAGTTGACTAGTCAAGTGGGTGAAACTAAGAGTTAATTATTGGTATAGTTGTTTCATTAAGAAAATAATTAAAAATAAATTAGTTGCAACAAAAATTTGTGAGTTTGGTAATTATGTTAAAGTAGTTGTGATGAGAAGATTGAATAGTCAAAGTGGTTGACCAAGAAATAAATTAAATAATAAAGTGGTTGCAAGAAGAAGTTAGTTAAGGGAAAATAAGTTATGAATTAACTAATTATAGAAAAGTTAGTTGCAACAAGAAGT
This sequence comes from Picea engelmannii, assembly GCA_009831015.1. Taxonomy (NCBI): domain Eukaryota; kingdom Viridiplantae; phylum Streptophyta; class Pinopsida; order Pinales; family Pinaceae; genus Picea; species Picea engelmannii. The sequence goes on along the minus strand of ML789865.1, from coordinate 657,305 downwards.
TGTGAGTAAAGATAAATATTTAAAAAATAAAGTAGTCAAAGTGGTTGCAAAGAGAAATTATTTAAATAATAAAGTGGTTGTAACAAGAAATGATGAGTTTATTTACGGATAAGTCAAACTATTTGCAAAAGAAATTAATTAAATAATAAAGTTAGTTGCAACTAGGAGTGGAGAAATTACTATTTGTGGAAAGTGGTTAAGTTAAGTGGACAAAGTGGTTAAGTTAACTGGACAAGTGGTTAGAAGTGGGTTAGCCCTAAAAGAAGGAAAGTGGGTTAAGTTAGTTAGAAGGTAACCCCTTGAGGAAACTACATGGAATTATAAATAAGAAAGAAATGATCTCCCACTAGCACGTATTGAATATCATTGAATATCTATTTTGTGAAAGGTTATTTGGATAGGTATTATTGATAGAGAAAAAGTGCGGCAGAAAAATTGTGGCAGGAAATCTGTGGAAAAAAAAGTGCGGTAGAAAAATCATGTTAGGAAAAGTGGGGCAGAAAAATTGCGACAGAAAAACCATGGAAGAAAAATCGTGGCAGAAAAAGTGCAGCAGAAAAATCGCGACAGAAAAATCGCAGCAATAGATTAGTGACAGCAAAACCGTGACAACAGAACACTACAAGAAGAAAAAAGGTATGGTTTTCATAAGTGTAGTGTTGAATTTATGAATATGGTTGAGGTTTTTCCTTGTAAATCTGTTGGATGCCCTCTTAGAAGTTTAGAGCTTGCTATAGAGTTGATCTGAGACATATCTACTGAAGTTTAGTATTGGTCCATGTTTGAGGGATTTTGGTTGAGGTATGTTGTTGAAGTTATTGGTACAAATAGAGGTTGTATAATAGTGATGTTCTAGCACATGGTTTGAGGTACATACTTGTGGTATAGTGTTTGAAGTATATGTGATCAACTCAGATTGGTTGATGAGTACACAGTGATAGGTTTCTTAGTGACAGATCTGACAAAATATGTTGTGACAGTGACATATTCATTTTCTACATTTGGCACTTCTATTTCAGGGTGGTTGGATGGGGCAATGATAGGTGGTTGTAGCCACCTTTCAGTTGTATCGAGAGAACATAGGGGGTTGTAGCCTCCTTTTGGTTGTAGCCAAAGAATTGGGGAGTTGGATCTTCCCTCAGGTTGCAGCATGAAAATAGGGGGTCGAAGCCTCCTTCTAGTTGCATGTGGAAAACAAAGGAAGTTGTTGCTTCTAATGAATGCAATTTTTAAATACAAATAAGAGAAAACATTCCATGGTTTTCTCCTGCATTGGGTTTCCAGGTAAAAAATATTGGTGCACTATGTATGCGTATGATTGTTCATCTGTTCATGGTTTATTTATTTTGCACTTATTGGATGATAATGTTATATTGATCATAAAGATAAATAACACTTGGATACTGTGGTTAAAAGTATTACAAATCTCTATTACTGATTCACCCCCCCTCTTAGTAATCCAACAAATATCTGATGTAGGTGACTGCCACATAATATGTGGTCAAGACAGATGAAATGAAATATGGGTAAAATTAAAGGAAAATAAATCATCCTTTTTAAATGAAAAGGAATATTATTTTTATAGAAGACAGGAAAAATACATGATGTCAATGGTTTGTCACATAATATGTGGTCAATAATGATATGCTTGAAATGAAATACAAGCATGGAGGAGGAAAATACCATTAAGTTTCGGCTTCCAACATTGAATTTGTACAATTAAAACTCTCTGTGTTTTAATTTAATTTATCAAATAATCAAATAATAATAAATAATTTGATGAACTAATTCAAATAATTGAGTTCACCATCATAAAAATTTCATTTTATAGACATAGGTGAATTTGAAATTCCAACCTTACATTCACATCTTTAAAGCTAACATACCATTTTTTTTTCTTACATATGTTGCAATGTTGCATAATAATCAGTTAAACAAAATATCTTTTCAAAATCAAAGAAAAATGAATCATCCTTTTTAAAGAAAAATAAATCATTTTTTAAAATAAAAGAAACTTTACAATTAGTATGATTCATATTATTCAATACTTTGCATAATGAATAATAATTAGTAAAATAAAAACTATTTGTGAGATTTTTTTTGTTAAAATGAATCATTTTTTTTGTTTGTTAATTTGTGCGGGACTTGTTGGCTACGCGATTAACCTGTGGCTTGAGAATCCGCGACTCAGGGGCATCTAAGCCGTCAAAATCACCCAGGGATCGCACCCTGCCTAAGCCACACCAACCCTTAACATGGTTGGATTTTTTGTCCCTGCAGGTTTCGAACCAGTGACTTTAACATCACGGAGTGGCTTAACAACACACTCCATCACCAACTGTCCTACACCTCGAGGACTGTTAAAATGAATCATTATTTGAAATAAAAAAAATAAATTTTTGATAAGTTTATCATTAAATGTGTATTATTTTGCATCATGATTAGTAAAAAAAGTTTTATTGGAACTAAAGGAAAACAATGAATCTGTATTTGAAATAAAATAATTTAAATTTGTGGTGAGTTTATATCATTAAATGTATCTTATTTTGTATTATGCATTCTAACTAATGGAAAAAAAGTTTGATAAAAACTGAAGGAAAAAGATTATTTTTGGGGGGGAATTTTAATGGTTTGTATAATCATTACTAAAACAAGAGGTTGTCCAAATCAAAGAAATTGAATTGTATTTTTCAAATTAAAAAAAAATAAACTTGTAATGTAGTGTATATATTAAATACACATTATTTTGCATAATCATTAAGGGAATAAAATTCTTTTCAAAACCCAAAAAATCATGAGAAAAATGGATAGGGTTCATGTTATTCAATGTTTTGTATAATGCATAATTAAACAAATGGTTTTATTAAAATCAAAGGAAAATAAAAATGAAAATGAATTATTTTTTTTAAGTAAAAAAATAAAAAAATATAGTTATTAATTTTAAAAGTATTATGAAAACAAAAAATCTAGCTCTAAAAACTTATATTTTTGCATTAAAAACATTATAATCATCTCTTGAGTTGAAAAGTGATGTTATTAATAACACTTTTTTAAGGTTTAAATTACAATATTTTGGAATCACATACTTAAAAACTCACAATTTTACCATTAAAATTTTTAAAATCAACTCTAGTATAAAAAAAAGTGTTGTTACTATTAGCATCCTTGTTTTGGGAGTGGGGGTGGAGGGTAAAGTTACAACTTGTTTTAAACAATGGCCTTAACAACTAGAATTATTTAAACAAAAACTTTAAATAATTATTGGGTAAATTATTGGGTAAATGTTTAAAGATCAATAATTTAAACAAAAACTTTAAAGATCAATAGTACTACTAATGACGCCCTTTATTTTTCAGGCTTAAAATTGCAACATTTTTTAAGTCTTGATCTTAACAATCAATTTAATTGAAACTAAAATATTAAAATAAACTACCAATCAAAAAGTGGTGCTACCAATAGAATAAAATAACAACACTTTTGAAACCATGACATTTTTTCAAAATTGAAAATTTGCTTCAAATTATATTAGTAAATATAATCTTTACATTGCAGTACCCTGCGAAAAAGACATGGATTGTAATCCAATAGATACAACTACTTCAATGAAGCACATATAACCATGCCTCCTTTCATAACAGTTCTAATAAGAGACCTTTTCCAAATGCACAAAACAGAGTGAATGTAGGTCCAATACGATCTCAGAAACTAGAAACATCTGATCCACAAAAAAACAAAAAGTCTATGTATCAAGCAAACACTAGTGAATATTTAGGACTTCCTTTGTCCTTTCTATTCCCCTATGCCAAGGAGCATAGCAAATCTTTCCTTCTGGCCCTCCTAAAGCTTGCTTGGAGAGTAAGTCTGCTTCAATATTGAATTAACTGTGAACATGGTGAAAACTAATATTCTGGAAATTCTTGATAAGGATCAAAATCCTATTTTTCCAACCAACTAAAAAACTTACTTGAAGTCTACCCTTTTTGGAAAGCCAATATATGATCACCCTGGAGTCTCCCATCACTCTGATATTGTAATAAGACATCTAATCCACAAGTAATAGTGTAACCCATGCAGTAATTAATTCCTCTCTAGAATTTGTCCCACTTCCGCAGTTATAACTCCATTTGATAACAGAAGAGTCTGGAGTTTTTATGATACCTCCCGCCCCAGCCATAGTTCCATTATTCTGTGAAGCCCCATCAAACCATGCGAAAACATCCCTCGACTGGAAAGGGATATGGAAATTCTTTGGTAGTTTGTCTTTCACTTTCCTAGAAAAACATTATTGTATAGCCAAAGTTTTAGATAATACTACTTGGGTGGAAGTTTTATGATCTTCAAAAATTGCTTTATTCTGTTCTACCCAAATGTACCAACACAAGTGAGCTACCAGGGATGGAGAAGAGTATTTATCCTCATATATTGACTTAAAGCATTCTGCCACTGTGTTCCCGATCCAAAGATATTTGTAATTATGTTTAAATATTAGTTGTGTGTGATTCCATACCTCAACAGTAAAGGAACACTTTATGAAGAGATGAGGAATGGTTTCCTGGTCATTTTTACACAATACACACCGGCTAGGACCTATCCAACCCCGCACCTACAGAGATTCCCACGTTAATATCCTTCCTTCCACCGCTAGCCAGACAAATAACTTAACCTTAAGCTGAATATGCCAATGCCATAATGACTGTTGCCATCTATCAATCCTTTTCATATGCTTGGTAGAAACAATACCATGATTAAAAAAAAAATACCGAGAGTATACCAGAATTGTCTCCCCCTATCCACATGAGCTCATCTTTAGTATTCTGCAATATAATTCCTGCATCAATAAGTGTCGTTCGGAAGAAGTCCCATTCATTAACTAAACTACCCCTAAGCTAAATGTCAAAACTTGTTAGCCAGTAGTCACTTAGAGATGTACTATTCATGCCATTTCTAGCGTGTGCCGGTGTATAAATCTGATTTTGTTTAAGAAAGGATACCAAAGACGGAGATAAGAAAGAAAGATCTCCCAAGCCTAAAATCCCATCAGTACCAATTTAAATAAGATTCCCTGAACCAAGTGCCCAACATATCCAATGTAGAATCAGGTGCATCGATGCGATTAAACCGTGCCAAATTTTGGAGATTGCTCTTTGTTCAAAAATTGGTGTTCTTAACCAATGCGATACAGTTAAATGAGTTAAATACTTATCCATAATAATCATGTGCCACATACCTCCACTATTGATCACCCTCCAAAGTGTGTGTGCTGTCAGTGCTTTACTGAAATCTAAGATGTTTAAGAAACCCCACCCCCCTTAAGATTTAGGCACTACCAACTTTTCCCATTTGCAGAGATGGATAGTTCCATAATCTTGATTCTTCTCCCAAAGGAAATGATACATTAGCTTTCTAATAGAATTTAAAACCAAACCTGGAATAAGATCAAGGGACATCCAATATACGGAGTGTGATTCCAACACCGCTTTCAATAGAATATATCTACCTCCCAGGGAGAGCCACCGAAAACACCAATTATTGATCTTCTTTTCCATTTTCTTAAGGAGCCAACACCAATCACCAGCCCTGTACAATCCAGTTTTGAGATAGACACCTAAGTATTTAAACCCCACCTCTAAGTCCTCAAAATTAAAAGGAAAAGGTACTTTGAAAGGTCTTAGTTCCTCTTCTGATAATCCTGCCTGAAGTATTGTGGATTTATTAATATTGATCATCAGTCTAGAAGCTGAACATCATGTTTTTAGTAACATATCAATCTCCATCCATTCCTCTGCACTAGCCTTCGACAAAATCACAACGTCATCAACAAAAAGAACATGTAAAATTTTTATAGTTCTGGATACTTTCACCCCTGAAAGTTTTCCTTCCATCTTCTTCTCATTTAACAATAATCTTAAACCCTCCATGACTAGGATGAACAATAATGGGGAAAGGGGACATCCATATCTGAGCCTCCGCCCACTTTTAAAAAAAGTAGTTGGTTCCCCATTTATCAGTATTGAATAGGAGGTAGACATGACACAACTCATAATCCACTCTATCAATTTCAGACCCATTCCAATTTGAATAAGAACCATCCTCAGAAAATCCCAACTAATGTCGTATGCTTTCTTGAGATCAATATTTAATACTAAAGATTTCATCTTTTTCTTTTTTATACTATGGATACATTCGTGCACAGTACCAATTGCATCCAATATTCTTCTCCCCTGAAGAAAACCCAACTATTCTTCAGATATTGATCTAGACAGCAAGGGTTTGATACGATTTGCTATAACTTTAGAAATGATTTTGTAGCATAAATTATAGAGAGAAATAGGTCTAAAGTCACCAAAGCACTGTGGTTTATTAACTTTTGGTATTAATGCAATGAAAGTAGCATTTAAACCTCCCACTATTCTGCCTCTAATTCTTGTGTCTTCGGCAATCTCCAGAACATCTCCCCCCACTATTTCAAAGAAATGTTTAAAGAACTCTGTTGACGAACCATCGGGCCCCAAACTCTTGTCCGATTTAAATTTCTTTAAAATTTGTTCTATCTCCTCCAATTTTATCTATTCATTAAGGGAACGGGCTTCATCTTCAGTCATCATTTTTTTGAAAAGTGCAGCACCCCTAACTTGTTCATTTGATGTGGGAAGAGCCCGCTCTTTATACATCTCCTTAAAATACTTTACTGCTTCCTTTTTAATGTTCTCTTGTCCTGAAACAACATCCCCAAACTCATCCATAATATCCCATAAGTGTTTACTTATTCTTCTGTGGTTTGCAAAATTATGGAAAATTTTTGTATTATTATCTCCACTTTGAAGCCATATAGCCCTACTACGTTGTCGCCAGTATTCCTCTTTTTCCAAAAGAATCTTGCTTCTTATTGTTTCTAATTGCTTCACTAAAGATTCGTTTTCCATCCAATTGTTTCCAGTAGAATTATTATGGATACATTATGTAATTTCTTCTTCTAAATTTTTAATGAGAACTTCAGTTCTTAACTTCCTCTCCTTCAACTAGATTTTTATCTGAAGCTTGAGATCCTTTAGCTTCCAAATGAGCCGGTATTGTTTCCCAATTTCACCCAGGTACTTTGGATCACTCCAAATATTTTTAACCAGATTCTCAATACTTAAATCCTAGATCCAATAAGGGTTCATCTTGAATGGAAAGTGTTATCCACATTTTTGGTCATCGAGGTGATGTCATGATAATGTCATGATGATAGAAAATCAAACTCTTCATTAAGAACATTTTCATGAGAAAGGTTACACTTGTCAGTTTTCCAAAATCATATTTTGAAGATAGTTCGCAGGCTGCATATATACTCTCATGCGAGAATCCTTCATTCCCGCAGGCTGCATTCAACTTGGGTGCGAACTTCTCGCACTGTGTTAATGGTTAGGGTGCGAACATGTTTTTAAAGGAGGAAAATGGATAAGTTATTGATCCTTCTAGAAGGAATCTTCTAGAAGGGTGAGTTGGCTTTCAAATGGTTGGCAAAGTACTAACTTTCCATATATCTTGGGATCATTCCCTATCCAAGTAACTAATCAATCTTCTCCTATATATTGAGGGGATTGCTCATGGAAAAGGTTAGAAGCAGATTAGCAAGAGAATTATTGGAGAATTAGTGCAATATTGTATGGAGGACTGATGCTACAGTAGCAAGAGACTACAGCAAGGTCATCATATGTGGTTGATTTTCTTCATGCATGAGCAAGTGTGTGTGTCAGAGATAGGAGCCATCGAAAGGAGACCTATGACATCAAGGCTCAGGTTGTAAGTTTCACTTTCAATTAATGCAATATAGTAATGTGTCCCTTTCCCATAATGATGATGTCATCTTATTACATGATTCCTTGATCACATGTATAGACTAGGTATTGAATATATTAATCTGCTTGTACTTCGATTGGTTTGTACTGTTGTGATTGGATGGAACAAGAGCATCAAAGCAGAGCGAGGAACAACAGAGATTAAAGGAGAGTGTTCATAAGGTATTTCCACCATCCATTTCTCTTAGTTCATTCAATAGTCTAGATCTAGGGAAAGAGTAGTATTTTGTCCTGTTTTGTTCTAGATCCAGGTGGATCTAGGGAGATTGGTCTGTGTCTGCACTCACGAATTTATCCTTAAACAAAATTGGCGACTCCACTGGGGAAGCTTATCCCTTTTGTATTTATGGTTTTTCATTTTCTGTGGCCATTTTCTCTATTTGCCTTTTTCTCTTGATTTGTCAATCTCTGAGTTCTCAGGATACCCTGAGAGACCTTCTGGGTTAAAAAGCCAGTTAAAATTTTGCTTGATTTTTCAACATTTTCATTAGTTTCAGGGATTCTCGCACTGTGACCATTCTCAGCCTGCGAGAATCATTGAAGTTCACAGTCTGCACATATGATTCAGTGTGAATAGTTCGCATTCTGCATCAAAGTAGCCTGCGAGAAGCTTAGTTTCTCGCACTGTGTTACAAACTAGCCTGCGAACATTTTTTGAAATTTTTTGAATTCAAGTTTTGATTTTTGCAATAGCTCAGTAAGGTTGATTTGCCTCTTTTTGATACTTTGGATCACTAGCTTACATATCTTCTGCTTAATTTTGCTTGCTGGATATGATCTAGGTTTTCTAGGCTTTTCTTGCTTTGGTAACTTGACTTTCATCTCTTAGCCTTTATTGGCATTTTTCTTCTCTCTGATTACTGGAGTTGAATGTGTCGTGTTGGATAAGAATCAGTGATTGATTGGAATTTAGGTGTTTGGTGTTTCTTATTTGATTGTTGGTTCGAAAGGACGATTTTCATTTGCATTAACACACTCTTTGGTTTGCTTTTTGTTCTTACTTTCATTGAAAGTTTTGGTTGGGTTGTCATTTGATTGTTTGATATTGGTATTTTGATTTTCATTCTCATTAAGAGTTCTTCTTGGAAAGTGAACCACATGTTTTCTTTCAAGATCTTGTTTTTTGCTTTGTTGAAAACATTGAAAATCAAAGTTTTAGAGTATTGAAGTTTTGAAAAAGCCATTTAGAAGTTGTTCATTGATTCATGATTGTTGCATTCACATCTGAAAGGAAATTGAGAATTGCACTTGCATTGTAGTAATTGAGTTTGGTTCAGAAATTGTTCTCTCTCTCCCATAACTAGGATTCATCGAATGAAAAGAT
>ML789865.1:613224-648090 GCA_009831015.1 Picea engelmannii | reverse complement strand
AGTTGTTCATTGATTCATGATTGTTGCATTCACATCTGAAAGGAAATTGAGAATTGCACTTGCATTGTAGTAATTGAGTTTGGTTCAGAAATTGTTCTCTCTCTCCCATAACTAGGATTCATCGAATGAAAAGATTTATATTTAATCATATCCTTGCATTATTTGGGTCAGAGTCACACAGCACGAGTTTCATTTCTGTTACCTGTGAGTAAACAACAACCATTAAAAAACATTGCGTAATATTAAAATTGATCTAGTAACTCTTTGCTAGGGCTCTTTTACACCAACATATAGCTAGGCTAGTGCTTTGGAATAGGAAGAGAGACCCACTCTCCAAAGCTCAAAAACACACAATAGTATCTTGAGTTAGGGAGTATGAAATTCCATTGGCCGCATATTGTCTTGGGAAGCCCTTCTAACACAAGGGTCAAGCATTAGGTCGCATTGGTGTTAGCAGAGATACTAACCTGCTTTGTTGACATCAGTGTAGAGATTGCACGTATTACGGGGGTCACTCCGAGGTATACCCACAATTATGAGTGGAAGCCTTTGAGTTGATTTCGAGCTCGATACCCTGCCCTTGCATGTGGATCGGACTGACGACTGTTTTCGCAGGCAGTACTGTTGTCTGTGGTAACCTTAGTGGCCTATATCTCTAGGTACTTACCCAAGGTGACTGTGAAGGGGAAAGTCTTCACGGTACCTGGAATCGACGTTGATCAAACTCACTCGGGCTCCTTGGAGGGTATACCCACGATTATGTGTGGGAGCTTGCACCAGGGTGTAATTCTGTTAAGCAGGTCGTCAATGTAACTTTTCCACCTTAGCCCTGCCCCTTCTCGTCTCATTGTTGCGACGTTGGATTTCATCACCAACTAGTGGCTTCAGAATTAGAAGGTATTGTTCGCTTGGTGATTGCTTCTAGATTTTGTTTACTAGGGTGTGTTGTTTGTTTCTCGTAGTTGACTATAGGATTTTCGTTGGGTACTTTGTTACTTGTTTACAATTGCTCCTCCGCGATGTTCACGTAGGATGCAAGGTTTATCTCCAGAGCATCCGGAAGCTTCACAACCTTTGCACACAGCAACACCTGAGGGTACTCCTGAGGACTCTCCTCGTCCAGGTGAAATCCCTCTTGTTACTCTACCACACGTGGACATAAGTGACGTCCCAAAAGTATTTACACCACCTCCACACGTAGAAACCATTGATCCTCTTGCTGAATTTAGAATTACCAATACTATAGAGGATTATCGCATTCGTCGTGGTGAACGACATTCAGGTCGATTTCATCTTTCTGGAGAAACTCTTGTTCAATCTTCCGAATCAATCCCTGGGCCTTCTCACGGTGTAGTAGGCCAATATCCTTCTTAGTCAGGTGATTTCCGACGAGTTTTGTTTGGTACTGAATCCCCTGTCTATGAAATCATAAACCCTCCTGCGTCTCCTGAACCGGAGACTACACCCGAGACTACCACTTATCGTTTTATTCTACCTCACGAGATGGCTCATCTTGCAATTACTTCCAGTGTCCAAACCGAGATTCCAACAACAACTCTTGCCCCGATAAATACCCAGCAACAACCTGAGCTCAATCCGAATTTACCCCCTGGTTACCATGCATTGAATCCTGTGTTGAATGTTCCACATCCAACACCTCCACAAACACCTGCTGGTTCTCCAGGTGGCCCTCAGTTTCCTGGGCATCCTATTCCTGGTTTCATTTCGACACTTCCTCAGTTTCCTACTGGAAATCCTAATGCTGGTAACACTATTCCGACTGTTGCACCCAACTTGCACATTCCTGTTGGTGGACAGGGTAGTATTTTTCCGTTTCCTTTTCAAGGAAAAAATGTCGTTACCACATAACCTGCAGTTGGTACACAACTTTCGAGTGGAAATATACCTACGGTAGGGGGAACAACATCCCCTTTTGGACAAAACATACCTCCTGAGTTGGGCCAGTATTGGCAACAGCTTTTACAAAATGTACCTATCGCTGGGGGGCAAACAACTATCCCTCCTGTAGGCCAACCATATCCAGGTGTGACTAATCCTATTTGGGGATCAGGTCAAACTTCCCAATCTCAAGCCCCTGCCCAGACTCAAGGTTACAATCCTTGGGGCTACTACCCTATCCAGCCACCATCAAATCAACCCGGAGCTTCCCTTTATGGACAATCTGTTGATGCTCCTACTGGTCTGTCGATGGGGCTTCCTCCCCAAAGCCATCAGTATCCGCAAGTCAACCGACGGTTGCCTTTTCTTGCTACCTTGTACTTGCCAGATTTGACTAGGATTCTAAACGATCCTATTCGTCACTCTCCCCAATGGCCAGTTATTCCTGCTAAATTACCATCGAACATTCCGAAATTCGATGGTAAGACGGGAGAGGACCCCAACAACCATGTCATGAATTTTCATTTATGGTGTTCGTCAAATTCACTCATGGATGACTCCATTCGTCTGCGTCTTTTTCAACGGACCCTTACCGGTTCGGCTGCAAAGTGGTACATTGAATTGCCAAGGGGTTTCTTTTCATATTTCAACACCCTTGCAATGGTCTTTCTCACACATTACCAGTTACCGATTCGTTATGATATAGGGACTGATATTTTAACCTCCTTCAAAGAAAGTACGGGCACTCATATCTCTAATCACATTCATGAGTGGAGAAGAAGGAGACGTCTCATTAAACTTGAGCTTCCTGATCAGTTACTGGCCGAATGGTTTACAAAATATTTTGTAAACAAAATTGGTAAAGACATTGCTATGGGCGGTGTTGTCACTGAAGAGCAGTCTATCAATCGTGCTCAGTATCTAGATCTCATTTATTTGCAGACGGGAACTTTGTATGACTTATTACCTGATTTACCTCGTCCTGGTACTTCCAACACTTCTACTCCTCCAGTTGCTTCACATGCAGCTGATGGTGTGATTGGGACTACTCATACCCACTCACATTCCATTTCAACTACAACCCTAAAATCCAATACTTCTAATGTTCAAAATGCTCTGTCTCCTGCTCCTCCCACCGGTAAAACCTCTGAAGTGAACGTTGTTCAATCTACGCCTACCGGTAAGAACAAATCCAAGAAGGGGAGAGGCAAGAATAAGGAGAGTAAAAATGATACTCAGACTGAGCAAACCAAATCCCCTCCTGTTGAAGACCGAGATAAACGCAAACCATGCTATCCTTGCCTTATCTGTGGTGACGATCACTACACGAAGGATTGCCCAAGACGTGCCGAAGTTAACAAGTTCCTTCAAACAACACCGAAACCGTCTACTCCGGCTATCTTGTCTCAACCCTTCCTGTCTCAACAGCAAGCTTCGTTGGTCATCCATGATCAACCCTCTACCTCTACACAATCCTATGTTTTGATGTGCACCGGTGATTCCAAGAAAGATAATGTTGCACTTACCACTAGAGCTAAAGACTATACTCCTTCTAAGGAGAAGGTTGACAATTCACCTCCTGATCTGGTACAACCCTCTCCACCAAATCCACCCACGACCGGTCCTCTTCATCTCGAAAGACCAAACCTTGATACAGTTATACGACCATCCCCCAAAGGTGTCGTTAAGAAATCGGCATTCAATCCTCATGCACGTGCGGCTCAGAACTACAGCATTGTAGAAGATCTGGCCCAAGCACCTTCAGCAATGTCTGCCCTTGAAGTCCTTCAGTCTTGTCCTGCACAGCGAAGGGCACTGTTGAAAGCAATAGGTGGAATAGATCCCACGGATACGAATTTGATAGTCTTTGACTTGGAAGAGCATATTCCAAGGTTACCCCCACAGCTTGCATTTCAAATACAAGTTGTTGTTGCTAATAAGAGCATTTGTCGGATAGTTATTGATGAGGGTGCCTCTACGTGCGTCATGTCTTTTTCTTGTTGGAAAGCCATTGGCTCTCCCCCATTAACCGAATCACAAAACACTTTGCGAGCCTTCAATGGCTCTAGTTTTAAGCCATACTGTGTTCTTCCGTCATTGCCTATCACACTCGAAGGTAAGACCATCCAGGTGGAAGTGGAAGTTTTTGATACTCCCCTTGATTATAATCTTCTACTTGGTCGAAGTTGGGTCGATTCTATGCGTGCTGTTGTGTCAACCCTTTTCCGTGTCCTACGATTTCCTCACCAGGGCAAAGTGGTCACGGAACTCCTTAAAGCCGATTTTATTTATCCAGTGGCGTTGACAGAATGGGTTTCCAACCCAGTTCCGATCGATAAGAAAGGTAGTAGTATACGTGTTTGTGTTGATTATCGGGATATCAATAAAGCTTGTCCCAAGGACAATTTTCCCACCCCTTTCGTTGACCAAATCATCGATGATTGTGCCGGCAGTGAAATCTTTTCCCTCATGGATGGATTTTCCGGCTATAATCAAATCAATATCACTCCTGAGGACCAACCTAAGACAGCTTTTATATGTCCTTGGGGTACTTTTGCCTACAGGAAACTCCCTTTCGGTTTGAAGAACGCAGGTGCTACGTTCCAACGTGCTATGTCTTATGCATTCCACGATATTAAGCATAGTGTTCAACCTTATTTGGATGATTTTCCAGCTCACTCATTCCGTCGAGTCAATCACCCTATGCATCTCCGAGCAATTTTTATTCGTTGTCGATTCTATCACATTCGCTTGAATCCTCATAAATGTGTCTTTTGCATAGAATCCGGCCGTTTCCTCGATTTCATTGTTTCACGCCATGGGATTAGGGTAGATCCTATCAAGGTTGAGGCGATTCTCAATCTCCCTCCTCCTTCTTCTTTACGCCAGTTACAAAGTTTGCAGGGGAAAGCAAACTTTCTTCGTCGATTCATCCCGAATTACGCTGAGATTACTCGGGGTTTTACACGTCTTCTAAAGAAAAGTTTCAAGTTTGTCTGGGATAAAACTGCTAACAATGCTTTCAAAGCCTTGAAGTTATCCCTCACTAAAGATCCTCTTCTTTTCCCTCCGAATTATAGTCGAGATTACTTTCTTTATCTAGTTGCGTCCGAGTACACTATCGGCATGGTTCTCGTTCAAGAGGATGATGCCCGCGATGAGCATGTTATATATTACCTGAGTCGAAGCTTAACTTCTATGGAAATTAAATACCAACATGTTGAAAAGCTGGCCTTGGCTGTTGTTCAGGCAGTTCAACGTTTTCGTCACTACATTCTTGCCAGGAAAACTACCGTGATTTCACACTGTAACCCTATGCAACATATATTGACTCGTCAATTGCTGGGGGGAAAGTACTCCAAGTGGATTGTTATTCTCTAGGAGTTCGATTTGGAATTCGATCGAGCCACGTCAAAAAAGTCCCTAGTTTTCACTAAGTTGATTTGTGATTTTCCCCACACTGCAACGGAAAAGGTAGCAGTCGATTCGTTACCTGACGAATCACTTTTCCTTATCAATACTGATGACATTTGGTATGGAGATATCATTATCTATCTCCAAACTCAAACTTTCCGGCCTGCTCTATCTAGTGCCGAACGACGTCGCATCCGTTATCAAGCACGTAATTATATTATCCTTGGTGATACACTTTACCGTCGAGGTATTGATTCTGTGTTTCGGCGTTGTTTAACTTTTGAGGAAGCCGAGAGAGCTTTGAATGACTGCCACTCTAGAGCATGTGGTGGTCATATTTCTAGGTATGCTACTGCCCAGAAAATCTTGCGTGCAGGTTATTTTTGGCCTTCGTTGTTTCATGACTGCATAACTGTTGTTCAGAAGTGTCATGCCTGCCAGACCTATAATCAGAAGATTCGGTCGCATCCTGCTCCCCTTCATCCTATAGTCTCAGTAGGTCCTTTCGCTAAATGGGGCATTGATTTCATGACATGTCACCCTCACTCGGCCGGGGGGCATGGGTATATCATCGTTGTTGTTGATTATTTTACTAAGTGGGCCGAGGCAATGCCAACATTCGATAATACTGGGAAGACTGCAGTGTTATTTCTTTTCAACCATGTCATCACTCGTTTTGGTGTTCCTCAGGCTATCGTTACCGATCACGGTAGTCATTTTAGAAATAATATGATGTCTGAACTTACCGAGAATTTGGGCCTTCGTCATGATAGTTCAACTCCCTATTATCCACAGGCTAATGGCCAAGTCGAAGCCATTAATAAGGTTCTCGTCACTATGATTCGACATATGATAGGAATACATAAAACCAGCTGGCACACAATGTTATTTTTGGCATTGTGGGCATATCGGACATCTGTTAAGTCTGCCACAGGATTCACACCTTTTCGATTAGTTTATGGCATGGAATCCATTCTACCAATAGAATGCGAAATACCGTCTTTGAAACTAGTTGTAGAGCTCTTACCTAATACTTCTGTCGAAGAGGAACGTCTGTTATTTTTTATGCGATTAGATGAGACTCGCCATGAAGCCACTTTGGTAATCGAAGCCCAGAAGAAACGTGTTAAGGCACAGTACGACAAGCATGTTAAACCTTGTGTCTTCTCTGAAGGAGATCTCGTTCTTTTGTATGAACAAGATAAAGATGTCTTAGGAGCTGGGAAATTTGAACCAATGTGGCGTAGGCCTTACATTGTTAGCAAAGTTTGGCAAAGGGGGCATATGAGCTAGTGGATTATGATGGGGTACCTTTGAGTGAACCTAGAAATGGGTTGTACTTAAAGAGGTACTATGCATGAGTCATTTGTGCATGAAGTACTTGTATTTTTATGTATCATACTGGGTGTGTGTGGTATTTTTAGTTTTGAGTTTGACGTTATTTGGTTTTTCCCTTACGTGACGTTGTGTTTGATTGCCAGATGTCAGAGTATTCGCTACCTTATATTGGCTTCGCCGACGGTGCTAGTCGTAGTACTCGGAACCTAGCTTCTGCTGCCTGGGCAATCTATGCCCCAACAAACGAGCTTATATCTTTACGAGGTGTATGTCTTGGCTGAGAAACCAACAACATAGCAGAGTATAGCGCCGTTATTGAGTTATCGGTTGATGCTATCTCTCTTGGAATTCATCGTTTGGTTGTGCGACTTGACTCGCAGCTAGTGGTGCTACAGCTAAGTAATGTCTACTCTATTCGAAGTCCTACATTATTAAGAGTTTATTTGCGGATTCGCCTCTTGGAAAGACATTTTGATCATATCGAATATCAAAACATTCCGAGAAGTCTTAATACATTAACAGATGCTTTAGCTAACTACGTATTAGACATACATTTGAACAATTTATAAATCAAACACATGTACACAATTGTAAAGTAAGCCGGTAGAAACCATGTATATATATATAACGATCAAAGTTTGTTTTTTACAAAATGTGTCTGAAGACCAAAAAGATCAAAAATGGAAGCTCATGTCTTCTACATAACGATATCATGACATCAATGATGTTCACGATAGCACACTAATGTCCTGGCCACTCTGCGGAGCAAGTGACCCATGGAGGCAAAAAATCCCACGGTGTGACACTGATCGCGTCGTGGGATATCCTCCAGAGCCATGTCTAGAACATTAGCCATCAAGCCCTATAGGTTCTGTTCCACTGTCAAGTAGTCCTCGGCATACTGTGGGACTACGACTACTGCCTTTCCTCAACGTTGGACAGGAGAACTACTAGCTAGTCTATGTGCCCCAACATCTGTGTTATCAATAAATGCTTTTTGGTGTTAGTCTTTGGATGATTCTATAAAACAAAAACATTTAATATGATGAAAATACAAAAACATCTAAAAAGATAAAATTTGGTGTACTTCTTACCAATATCTCCCCACTGTGCGTCTTCAGGAAGGGCAAGGTCAGGATCACCACGAAAGTCCAAGCCAGCATATGCATAATCCTCTATCATCAAAACCTGGCCTTGGAGCCAGTCGAAAAAACGATCGGCATACCTGACGATCGGTCCTGCCACATGTCTAGCCATAAGTTGGCACCATCGTAGCATCCGTGGATCTTTGGGACCCAGAAAATGCCAATCAGCCTTAAGTCTGTACACTGGGACCCTCTCACAGAAGAAGGACACTAGCAATGATCCATAACCAAACTGTTTTAGGTTTCCACGCCTGCTTTTGGTCAGTTGTTTTTTGAGGTTGCGTAGAACTGCATCAACCCAGTTGAAAACCCGGGGCTCGACACACTCGAGGGCATACTAAAAATAGCTCTGCAAAGCCATATGCGGAGCTGCGCTACCTGCCATCCAAGCGATGGGAAAGAGAATCGTGCGGAGAGTTATATCTCTGACTCCCCAAATAGCCACCTTTCCTACCTGTCGTTTCGCCTCTGGCACGCAATACTCTCGGCAATACTCACTCATTTTCATACCACCCCTGCGGTTACCAGTCAGACTAACATAAGAACCCCGTCTTGACAACCCTGTCAGGAAGTAGATATCCTCAATGTCAATTGTCAAAGTGTGAGCACCGACATTAAAAACCTGCTGATCTGGATCCCACATCCAGACTAAATGTTCCAACAATCGAACCTGGGCTCTCATGCCCGATATGCGGAAATACTTTAGGAGACCACAATCTCTTAAAGCGGCAATGGTTTGAGGGTGATTTTCGGCGGCGGCATTATCATCCTCATGTTCCCTTTCTCTCCATTCGAGCACCATTGTGATGGTTATTAACCTGCATGGAAACCATGTGAAGAAAGTTAATGATCTAAAACATGAGGAAAATTGGTTTTATTGGCTAAACATTTAAAAAAAAATTTGATTATGCGATGCCCGCAGGTGGCTTTAACGCACAGTGCAAACTTCTCGCACTATAGTTCAAGCCCACCTGCGAGAATGAAGACTTCTTGCATGCCCCGAATGGGCAGCCTACGAGAATCTTCATTCACGCATAGGGTTTCATAAAATGACTTAAAACTTAAAATTTAGCCATTAAAATCATGAAATTAAACCATGGAAAGTTAGGGAATTGAGCACTTGCCAATCTAATCCAGATGGTTTGTGAAATGATGCCCCGAAGCTCCCGTAAATAGACAATGAAGATCGGAAGTAAAATGGAAGTTTTTGCACTACAATGGTAAATGGGTAAAATAATATGGTAAAAATGAATAGTAAATTTGTTTTATTTACTTTTTTACCATATTAAAAGTGGGTTTTTTCATGTTTATTTATTATTTATCCCATTTAACCCTAATTACTAATACGAAAGTGAGTAAAATGACTTGCAGGTACCCAATGTAGATGATTATGGACAAAAACTTTTCCAATATGGTGTGAATTGGTTTGTTTTTTATGGTTTTGACTTGAAACCACAAGTGCCTTTTATCCGTTCTTGCACTTGCGAAAAACTTAGAAAGTGATCGAGCATTGTTTTATCTCTTTTCCGGGCTCGATGTGGTTACACGAAAAAGGAACCCCCCTGGAGTTAACTTTAAGCTCTTTTCACGACTCCCTAAATATGAAAAGATTGCCGAGCGATCTTGCTATTTTCACGCTCGATAAATTATTTGAAGTTATGCGTCCTTCGAGCGATAGTTTAACCCTTTTTCGGTCTCATTGGACTATTGTACGAAAAAGGAACTGAGAGAGTTCTCTTTTGGGTGTTTTTCCAAACTCTATAATCTTGAAAAACCTTCGAGTTTTCTATCTCTGGACTCGTTAAACAAACATTTACAGACCCGTGATGGGACCGAACCACTCCTTCTTAGGGTTCGTTAAAAATACTCCGAGGGACTCGTCCGAAGGATGAGCTTATATCAACAAGCATATGTGATCCTCTTCAAGCTTGCGTAAAAATAAAGAGGTACTTGCCAGAAATGATGGGGGAAAATTTGGGAAAGGGATATATTTTATCTTTGTGTTAATTGGCAGTAAGTGTCTCTCTTGAACATGACACCCCCTATTCATCATTTGAAGCTGGTTTGGGAAATCCATTTGTCTCTCATTCGATTTGATAACAAGGTCTTTCCATGTGTCGTCTTTGAGTCAATGTTGCCAAATAATTGGTCATGTCATCCATATGTTCAAGAGTTGTCCGTTCGAAACTTCTATTTGAGTCGACCATCTGCAGTTATCCTTTCACTTTGTGTCGGCCTTCCCTGTGTCCAAAGGTCAATTGCCACATACTCTGTTTCACTTTCAAACTCTATTACTCATTTCGTGTCACTGATGGGGGATACATCAAGGCCCTCCTGTGACGAGTCTTGTTCCGTCGACTTCAGCACATTATCCGGGATTAAGACTTAGAGATCATTCAGTACCTTGGAGCTTGCATGCCTCAATGGCAAGTTTCTCGCTTTCGATAGTGGGTTTACATCATTGACCCCTGATCGAAAGATTCCATTGATTGTTCGACATCAACTCATTTATTCACAATTGATGGATTGTACTATAGTACCTTGGGATTCATTGACATCAATGGTGATTTCCCTCGCACTTGTTAACGGTTACATCAATGACCGGTAATCAAGTGGTTTCTACCATGTTCGACTTTAACACATGTAATCACATGGTCAGATTCGTACTTTGGGCGATGAGATTGAAGACCCTGGATATGTCTTTGAGATCCAGGTTGCGATGGAGTATGTATTATTTGCGACACATAGATCCACTATGTATGTTTCGTGGCTATGTCGTCTTGATTGAAAATTTGCTACACAGATCCACAGTGTATTCAGGTGGCTGTGCTATATTAAGACTACATGGATCCACAGTGTATGATTGGTGGCCATGACCTTTGTTTATGATGTCATCAATATATGATCTGAGTATGGGAATGCCTACCTCAGAATTGATATACATGATATACTGTTGATGCTTGGATGTTTGCAGGTCTCTGATTCGATGTGCTTTTGGTTCTTGACACACACATGCATCTTACAAAGTCTATCGACTGTCACTGGTTCCACTCTCAGACTTTGGGGGGAATTCTATTATCCACATTTTTGGTCATCGAGGTGATGTCATGATAATGTCATGATGATAGAAAATCAAACTCTTCATTAAGAACATTTTCATGAGAAAGGTTACACTTGTCAGTTTTCCAAAATCATATTTTGAAGATAGTTTGCAGGCTGCATATATACTCTCATGCGAGAATCCTTCATTCTCGTAGGCTGCATTCAGCTTGGGTGTGAACTTCTCACACTGTGCTAATGGTTAGGGTGTGAACATGTTTTTAAAGGAGGAAAATGGATAAGTTCTCGATCCTTCTAGAAGGAATCTTCTAGAAGGGTGAGTTGGCTTTCGAATGGCTGGCAAAGTACTGACTTTCCAGATATCTTGGGATCATTCCCTATCCAAGTAACTAATCAATCTTCTCCTATATATTGAGGGGATTGCTCATGGAAAAGGTTAGAAGCAGATTAGCAAGAGAATGATTGGAGAATTAGTGCAATTTTGTATGGAGGACTGATGCTACAGCAGCAAGAGACTACAGCAAGGTCATCATATGTGGTTGATTTTCTTCATGCATGAGAAAGTGTGTGTGTCAGAGCTAGGAGCCATCGAAAGGAGACCTACGACATCAAGGCTTAGGTTGTAAGTTTCACTTTCAATTAATGCAATACAGTAATATGTCCCTTTCCCATAATGATGATGTCATCTTATTACATGATTCCTTGATCACATGCATAGACTAGGTATTGAATATATTAATCTGCTTGTACTTCGATTGGTTTGTACTGTTGTGATTGGACGGCACAAGAGCATCGAAGAAGAGCGAGGAACAATAGAGATTAAAGGAGAGCGTTCATAAGGTATGTCCACCATCCATTTCTCTTAGTTCATTCAATAGTCTAGATCTAGGGAAAGAGTAGTATTTTGTCCTGTTTTGTTCTAGATCCAGGTGGATCTAGGGAGATTGGTCTGTGTCCGCACTCACGAATTTATCCTTAAACAGAAAGGAAAAGTGAGTAGTCGGAAGATGCAACTAAAGTAAGATGGGCGCATGGTTTGATATAAAAGGGTATTCCACCCAAGATCGAAAAATATCAACCGATGCTAGGAGATCCTTAGAAATGAAAGCTCTGTATAACCTTTTTGCAAAAAGTTTAGTGCCAGCCCGATTTTTCCTCCAAGTCGGAACAAGCTTCCCTGGAAGAATATCAATTAGACCAAAGTCAAGGAAACAATTCTTGAAAAAACCTACCAAACAACCCAGATTTCTAACACCTCCCCAAATCTCACCAGAAGTGAGGGTCAGATTTAGATCACCCATAAGAATAAGATTGTTTAAAGATAATAATCCTGATCTTCCAAGGCACTCCCAGAAAACTTTACGCTCCACACACGGTCCATAAGTGTTCAGAATTACCTGTCTCCTAGTGGAAATATAAAATCCATACATGAAGATGCCACCGCAAGTTAGAGTAGGATTCAAATCAAAAAACCTGGGGTCCCAAGATACCATTAAACCCCTTGAATTCCCATCAGAATTCACAACAAAACAAATCCAATTTGGACGAAGCTTAAACATAAAGTCATGAGCCTTTTCTGTAGGTACCATAGTCTCCTAAAACAGTACTAACTCAGGTCTAGTTTTGTCTAAAACCCTGCGCACCTAGGAAATTTTTAGGGCACCCCCGATCCCTCATATATTAAGTGATAGTAGCAACATTACTTTGCCCGAGAAAGGACTTTGCATGCTCTAAGTGCCCCACAGTCTGTAGAAATAATAGGACCAGTGAACTGAGAATCCTTATTTTGTTTTTTCCTGACACTTTGGGTTTTTATGGGAGAAGTTTCAAAACCCAATCCTCGAGACCAAACAAATTCTTTTTCCTTAGTTCCCTCCAATAAATTTGATCCACTAGTCTCCCCACCAAAAGAACCAGTCACTTGTAAACCCTTTCCCCGAAAAAACGGTACCTGGTTGAAAGAAGAGTTATCCTTTAAAAAAGGGTTGAAGGAGTCTAATACCACTTCAAGGGAAGGTTTCAAATCCTCCGATTCACAAAACCCCGAGACAATAGGGGAGGAAGAATTTAAAACTGAAGAAGAAGTCTGAAAAGGTTCAGTTGACACTATGTCGGTAAGGGAGGAGGGACAAATACTATGAGGAAGAGTCAAAGTTTTGGGAAGGTTCCTCGACAATGACAATGAAGGGTAGGCAATAGACTTAGTCAAAATATAGGATGGTATAGTTGAAAAAGAGGGAAAAACAGGCTTTGAAAGGTCTTTTACACCCATCTCAGGAAGAGGACAAGATAATGAAATAAATCGTGCTAACCAATTTGAAGAGCTTAAGGATTCTTTTTCTAAAGAAATGAGGGTAGAAAAAAAAGAAGGACAATGAGATTTGAGCTTACCGAAAAGAGTTGTAGTCTATTCTGGTTCTTCCAAGTCAGGTGAACAAACTCCTAGACCAGCACTGTAGAACCCTGTATCAATGGAAAGATCAATATAATCAGTAGTTGAAAGATGATCCTCCTGTTCCTCTTGCTCCTCATACAAACCTCTACAATCCCGTCGAAGATGTTCAGTACTACGACAAAGGCTACACCGAAAGGGTATGCCTAGGTAGTCTAGTCGCTGCAGTAGACACCTCCCTCGCCACTCTCTCATAAGAGTTTCAAGAAGACCACAACTTATATCCATTTCAACCAAGATTCTACATACTTTACGCACATGCGAGGTTAATAGTTCTTTATCAATCGAAATAAAACCATCAAGTGCATCACCGATATCCTTCAGTGCTCCTTCATTCCACATATGAAGTGGCAAGCTTGGAAAAGAATCCATAAATGTTTAAACGTAAAGTATTCAGTCTCTGGATTGAAGGACACCCACCATTTTTTCAGCAAGAAGCTACTATCCCCATTCAACCACCTTCTTTCTAATATTAAATCTACATCATATGGAGAACAACAAATAATCCCCCACCAACCTTTAGGGAGTTGCACTAGCTCTGGGGAATATCCGAGCACCGTGGCCCAAGCTTTATCCGCCCAGACTAGAATCTTATCTCTACATAAATGTCCATAGGCTAACCTCCCTACTAAGGCACAAAATGCTAGCCGACAAGTATCCTCAAGGCCAACATCAGAGCAGAGAACCATTTTCCTATGAGCCTTGTTAGACTTCCATAGTTTCTTTTGTCTGCGAAAGAATAAAAGATATTTGAATTTTCCACGCTCAACTGGAGAAAAATTCCTAGGCTTCCCCTGCTTAACTCCACCACCCATCCTGGGAATAAAGTTCTACAGGCCAGTTTCAACCAAACTAGGTAGAGTAATCTTGGTAGATACCGGCAAAGGGTGTTTACTACCTAAACCATCAAACGAATGAACACCAGAGTTCTACAAAGGAGGGTTAGGCTTTGAATGTTTTATAGTTGTCAGGAAGTTAGATATTAAGCCAGCCTCCTTCCAGAAATTTTCATCCTCCTCATTAAGGAGGTTATTAATATCCTTAATAAAAGATGGGTTACTGCCAGTAGTCATTATACCAACTACTGACAGCTCCTATCCCCACCTCCGCAATCAAGGGTGGATTAAGCGCCCAACTCATGAGGAGAAAGGATCACCAGTTACAAAGGGAGCAGATAGGAGCGACAAGATAGGAGTAAATGGCGAAAGTTAAGAGACCTTAGCCTAAGTGGCAAGTAAATAAATAAAACAGTGATGTGAAGGGACAAAACTAGTTCACAAGAATGGAAATTAAAATGGCCATTAAATAACAAAGAAGCTGTCATCACAGCTAAACCTGGAGGAGGAGAACTGGAAAATAATAAGGGCCAAAAAAGAAGAACGAGACCAATTAAAAAAACCCATAAACAACCTCTTATGCCAAAACATTAATTTCCCGAAGCAAGTTAAACAGTGAGAAGATGTCAAACCAGTCCCCTAAGGGTGTTCCCGCCATTAATTTCAAATCTCTGGTTGCTTGAAGCTCCCTTCGACTCTCTCCTAATGGCGAGCTCCTCTCACGGACTTATTATCAAATCAAACCATGACTTAAAACACTTGTTATGTTGCAAACAAAACCATAAAATCAACAATTAAATTGAAAAAAGGTGCTACTAGTAACATATTTTTTCATGGTAAAACATGATCTTAACAACTCATATCATTATAACCAAATCTTAAAATAAACCTTCAAGTGTTAATGGAAAACAAATTTTAAACTTAAATTGCAACATGCTTGAACCATAATCTGAAGAAAAAAAAACATTGTTACAAATTAAATCGTAATAAATAAATAAATAGAAGAAAATAATAACATGAAGATAATTTTTTAATTAATTAAAAAAAATAAAGTAAAAAACAAATGAAAAAAAAATGCTTATACTTTTCTTTTATAAATGTTTTAATATATTAATTGTATATAGTTTTAAAAATTATAATAATTATGAAACACTTAAAACTTTTAATATTTTAAATTTAATATTTTATTATTAATTTTTTTAATTATTTATGATCAAAATTTTGGATCTATGTGTTAAGTTAGAGGTTTTGAGAGAAAATGATTACTATATTTTACAATCTAATTATAAATGTTTGAATATATTAATTGTATATAGTTTTAAAAAATTATAATAATTATAAAACACTTAAAAATTTTAATATTTTAAACTTAATATTTTATTATTAATTTTTTAAATTATTTATGAGTATTTAACTTTGTTATTTATGATCAAAATTTTGGATCTTTGTGTTAAGTTAGAGGTTTTGAGAGAAAATGATTACTATATTTTACAATCTAATTTTGTATTATTTCTTAAAATAATACAAGGTTCATTATTTTTTATTTTATGATATTATTAGTTATTATTATTTAACTTTGTTATTTATCGTCAAAAGTTTGGAGCTTTGTGTTAGGTTGGAGGTTTCAACATAGAAGGATTTACTATATTTTACAATATAAAATCTAAAGAAAACCTTGAATTATTCCTTAGAAGAAGAATATGAAAGTGTAAATAATAAAAAAAATAATTAAAAGTGTGCTTCCTTGCATTTTCTTAGTTGTATCGGTAGCCAAAAATCTGGGGATGAAGGGAAATCATGGATCCTTATCTTTTTTCATCTGAATTCTTTTTCGGAAAATTACATTAATGTTAAAAAATATTAATAAGTATAATATCGATAAATTTTTAAAATTACAGTTTAATAACAAATTAATAAATTTATCACAAAGTATATCAAGGTTTTTTTAATTGATAATATATATTTCGATTAATTTGTATCTCTAGAAAAATCAAGAGATACAATTTTTTAGTTGATAATATATATTTTCATTGATTTGTAGCTAGAAAAATCAAGAGATACAATTTTTTAGTTGATAATATATATTTTCATTGATTTGTAGCTAGAAAAATCAAGAGATACAATTAAACTTAGAGTTTATAAGAATAATTTTTTCATAAAATATTAAACAATAAAACACAATAATCAAGTAATTATAGCATGTTACAATCAAATTTAAATGAAATACTTTCAAATTTATTTTATTAAAATCTCAACTAAATTTATACAAAATGGCAAACAAATTATATAGCTATAAACAAAATTGCTTCAAATTTAATTTATTGAAATCTCACTCAAATTTATACAAAATGGTCAACACATCATATAGTTATTAAGAAAATTTGAAGGCTGAAACCATATAATCCGTGTCCGTTGTTGGACACTACCCGTCGACAAATTGGGACTACTAACAGTCATATCCAGGTTCGTTATTTGTGCGTTTTATGCTTCTTAGTAAATGTGATTTGTGTGTTTTTATGCTTCTTAAATTACGTGAGATTTGACAAATGCATGATCATATATTAGTTATTGATTGACAGATGCACGGAGGTGAACGTAAAGGTGACATATGCACTAATTTTGTTTTCTGCTAATAAAATAATAAATAATAAGTATTATTAAATCAATGAATTAAAATAGTGATATTTCTTACATAGAGATGATTAAAATGATTAAAAATGATCACATTAAATGACTCATTAAAATTAAAATGATGAGTAAGTATTTTATGGGGTTTTTTAATTTGTATTTTTTAATTAAATATTTTAATATGACAATCCCTATTAAAACCACACCACTTAAAAATAGTTACATTATGTTTTTTTTTTTTTCCATGAGAAAAAGTGTTCTTTATATTCATAAAGATATAAAATTTTATAAAATCCGTCTTTTCTAACAGCCGTAAAACAAGGAAGAACTGCACAATACTTAGATCAATCCATCAATGTCCCTACAATCAAGTCGAAATAACCCATCTAAGCACAACAATCAGATATGAAGCATCAAATCAAATCTTAATCTTGTAGGCTAGTCCTTCGTTGCCATCCTCCCAAATTGTGAAACAAATTTGGCTCGATGGAAGGAGCAATGCTTTTTTAGAGAGTGAGTCTGCCTCGCTGTTTTCCTCTCTGAAAATGTGCTTGGAGAGCTTTCTAAAAAGATGAGTAGCATCTTTCGTCCTTTCTTTCCAGCAATCAAGGAGTAGCATTAGTGTGTTTAACCAATAGAAAATTAAGAATTTCAATTTTTTTTTAAGTATTTTTTTTAATATTAAAATTAATAATATAAAATTTAAAAACTTTAGAAATTTGAATAGAATCACAAGCAACTAAGTAAAAAAACTTGACTCATAAACAATTAGAATATACACTACCTACACAAGACAAGTTTAATACACCAATACACCAATTGGGTATTAGTGTACACTCATCATCATCATTTAAAAAATAATTTTTTTATTATAAATAAAAGTATAAAAACCATAATTTTAAAACATAAAAATTATATATATACACACACACACACACACGATGATGATGATGATGATGATGATGATGATGATGATGATGATGATGATTAACGTCCACTAAGACCAAATTGGTCTCTTAGAGCTTAAGAGGGTAGGTGATTACTTGCAATTCTTTAGAATTTTGTTTCTGTGCTCGAAAAGCATTATGAGAAGATTTCCAAGATCACCATACTTTTGTTGAGTTAAGAGGTTAGGAAGGTTGGTAGTGTGACAAATATTTTGAAAATGAGATCTAATATCGGTATAGGCTGGGCAATCTAAGAGAAAGTGCTTTTCATCTTCAACCTTCTCAGTGTCACAAAGGTGGCACGCTCTTTCATCCCATGGCGTTTTAGGAATTGACCAACGCCTAGTTTCACTATGGAGCTTGTGAGAATTTGTTCTTATCTTAGTAATGGTTATTTTTTTCTTTACACTTGGCAAAACAGATAGATAATTTTGATCTTCTAGATTAGGGTTGATTACATCCTTATAATACCTTAGTTTTCTTTTTTCCTCTAACTCTTTATCACACCACATTTTCTCTTTAAATTTTGATTTGATGTTTTTTTTAATAGTATCTTTATTCTGCAAAATGGTGTCTTCCATGATTCCCCAATAGCTTAGCCAAGACTGAACATCTTTATGCCATCCTCGCTTGAGTCTATGGTGGTTATGACGCAATTTTGAAGCAATTTTAGGAAGCCTCTTGTCTTCCATGTTGTTTAACTTATTCTTATACATTAGGTATCTAGTCATAGCCATGCTCTCAATGGGGGAGAGGCTTGTTTCTAAGAGGAGGATGGGCTAGGGCGTATTTCCTTTAATTTTGAGATTATAGGTTATTAAATTCTTTTGTATTTGCACTACCTTTCTCTAGGATTCACGAGAGATACTACAACCCCAAACTTCACATCCATAAAGAATAACAGGTGTAACAAGAGTCTCAAAAAGGAGTTTCTTCTTATCCCAACTCCAAAGATCAGTTGATTTACAATTGTTTTCAAGCCCATAATAAACTTTCCATCCCCCAATAATCATTTTCTCAATGTGTTGGGGACCTAACCCCTCACGTAGGTAGAACAATATATTCTGATGTAATAAAGGTCAATATTAATAAGGCCTTGCAATAAGATAGAATAAATTGAATGTAAGAAGACCTAATAAAAGGTTTTGCTTCTAGAAGGATCTTCCTCTAGATGGTTCTCTTGAAAGACATATTTAGTATAAATAAGAGTTGAGCATATGAAAACCCTAGCTCGGATATTATTGTAATAGAGCTCTGCTCGACTGGAGGTTTCCCCCTTGAAGAGGCAAGTGAACATTTCTCTTAGTAATCAAAGTGTTATTTCTGGTGTTATTATGGTTTCATATCGGTCTTATTGTGGTGTTGTTCTGGTTATATTGTTGTTCATCTGCCATTTCTAGCATTTTATTTTTGTTCTGCATACTTTTATATCTAGAATATTACAAGTGGTATCATAGCACTTGCCTCGACAAAAAATTATGGGTTAATTTTTTTTCCAGGGTAGAGATGTATTCCGACGTATTTAAGTTATAGAGATTTGTCGTTACACGCATAAACCCGCAGTTGAGGGATTCATACACGCATGAAATACAAGTGGTTCTTAAGTGCACATCTGTTGGCCACCCTTGTAACCCCTATTGGTACCCCTTCAAGTGGTAGCGCATCAAACAACACCTGTATACGGATCAACCTAGATTTCATAAAGACCTCTTTAGATAAACCAATAGGTCGCCTGACTGTTATAGTGCCACCGAGAACAGCACTCGAGAAAATACTCTCTAGTACCTCAATAGTCGGGTAGTACGACTAAGGGCTCGGTCTAGCCTCTTTAGTTGGTGCCCTGAGATATTGGGCCGAGTACTACTATTGGACCCTGCACGTATATCAGAGAGCTATAACACAGGGCAAACCCATGTCTATAGAACCCTTGAATATCTAACCCTTGGGGACGAAAATAAAAAATAAAACATACAAGATCTATTGTCGCGCAACTGTGTTCGAGTTGCCAAATCACTACACATTTCTTCCTATTTAATCATTTGGGAATTTCATCACTACAATATTCTTTAGACCGGAGTATAACTCCGCAGGTGTAAAAAAAAAAAAAAAGTCTGGAAATTTTTGCACCATTATTTGAGACCTATTCCATTGGATTTATCTCTTCGCCCTTATCACATTCATACCTATCATTTTTCAACAATTTTTTTTTTACCCCACCTATTACACATCAAAATTACTCACTTCAATGATGACCTATTATCGTCATTACAAGTGTCGCAAGTGTCGTTTTTTAGCCATAAGTGTCACAAACATCATACTTCCATCTTGCCTATGTCGTGTCTCTAACGACATCATAAGGACACTCAAGACACCCTCAAAGAATGGTTTAAGAAAGATAAATAATCTGATGAGGAGTACAAAGCATTTTCCATGAAAAAACCACTTAAAAATAATTTTTGAAGGGCAACGCTCCCCTACCCACTGTCAGGGAGTGCCAACGCTCCCTACCCCTCTTTGGGGGGGGCGGGGGCGTTGCAACACTCAGGACACCATTCTGGGGGAGCATTGGGATTTTTTGAAGGAATTTTGGGAAGTGCTCCCCTGCCCACTATCAGGCAGTACCAGCGCTCTGTACCCTCCTTTGGGGGAGCATTGCAATGCTCTGTGCACCCTTTTGGGGGAGCACTGCCCTGTTTGAGCAAATTCTAGGTTGTTGAGGAGGAAAAATACCCTTCATCTTGGAAATCAGTTGGATTCGAATACGAGGTCAAGGATGAATCTTAGGGAGGATCCACAACTGATGGAGAAAGATCCTCAAACTATCCCAAGAATATCTAAGGTGGTTGGGTCTCTCCAAGCTTATATAAGGAGGCCTTCTCATGGTAAAAAGACATGGCAGTTTAGAGGCATCAAACTTATGATCTCATAAGGGGGATTTATCATTAAAATTTATAGTCATTCTGATCATGGAATGTTTGAGCAAGGGTCTGGACAAAGAGATCTTGGTGAAGCTGCTGCATCTACATCTATGGTTGTAAGAACTTTGCTTTGTTTTCATTAATATAAATATGTGATTGGCCTGTTTCTTTTAAGTTTGTGTATGTTTCATGAACTTGTTTCTTTTGATAGATCTATTATGAAGCTAATCATGGTAGAGTAGGAAGTATGTTTTGTTGTTGCTTCTCATTGTATTGCAGGACCTTCTGAAGAACTTGGAGATCAAGATCAACCTAGATCGAGCAAGGACAAATGTCGGTAAAGGTATTTACCTTTATTTCTTCTTCTTCCTTAAATAGTTTAGCTTCA
Source organism: Picea engelmannii (assembly GCA_009831015.1). Classification (NCBI taxonomy): domain Eukaryota; kingdom Viridiplantae; phylum Streptophyta; class Pinopsida; order Pinales; family Pinaceae; genus Picea; species Picea engelmannii. Next base: position 627,065 of record ML789865.1, on the reverse strand, counting down.
TAAAAGGGAATGTCGGTGTCGACATTAGCACCTTTCTATCTTGGTTACAGGGGTCTAGTATCCAAGAGGAAATCCACTTGTCCATAGGGGGAATATCCTATAACACCACCCGCCCCTTTTTGGTTCCCTCATCATCATGGCCCATACCCGTAGCCAAGACTTGGAAGCTCGCTTCAATACCTTGCAATCTAATTTCAGAGAGACCCAACAAGAAGTGAGACAAATCAATGCCAATATTGCCACTATCAATCAAAACATGCATTCCTCCATCACCGCATCAATCACCGAACTCAAAGAAGACCTCAAAAAAGACATGACTACCCATCTTGAATATGTTGTTTCCATGATCTGCACCAAGCTACATATCCCTACAGATCCCCCTTTATCTGATCCACCTTTGCATACTGAAGCTAAAACTTCCTCTCATTCCCACAATTTTCAGCCCCATCACTTTCAGCGTGACCTACGCCTTCCGCGAGTGGATGTGACCAAATTTGATGGCTCAGATCCAATGGGTCAGGTTAATCAAATGGAACATTATTTCTCTTTATATGGAATTACAAATGACTTGGACAAACTGCGGTATGTTCTTCTCCATCTAGATCAAGAACGTTGGCAATGGAGAAAAACTACTTGTCAAGGCTATATTGCTTGGACACACTTTGTGGCAAGGCTTTATGAACGCTTTGACACTAATACCAACCATTTAGGCCATTTCAAAAAGTTGAAACAATATGGCACGGTGGAAGATTTTATAGCTGCTTTTGAGCAACTGGCTTTTCATACAGAGGGCATGTCTGATGCTTTTTTCTGAGAATGTTTTATCAGTGGCCTCAAGGATGAGATTCATGCCCATGTCCTCATGCCTCGGCCTCAAAGTTGGGTGGAGGCTACTAAAAGAGATAAGGAAGCACAACATGTTGTCTCTTCTCAAAACCGGAAACCCTGCTTTATTCCTCACACTAAACCAGTAAATCCCACTCCTCCTTCTACTCCACTAAAGATCCAAAAATTGACTAGAGATGAAATGGATGAATCCCAACTAAAATGCATTTTTTATAATTGTGATGACAAATATTTCTCGGGCCACAAGTGTAAGGAACAAAATATTTTTATGGCCATCTCAGAGGATGTTTCAGAAGAGGATGTTGAAACTCCCCTTGTGTCTGAGTCACCTAAACCCACTGACATAACCCCTCCCTTAGACCTTCCCAAAGTAAAATTGTTCATTTCCCTAAATGCTCTCATTGGCTTCTCTGCTCCCCAAACCCTCAAGATAATTGGTTACATCAAGCATAGGAAGGTCATCATTCTTGTTGATAGTGAAAGCACCCATAATTTCATTCATCGCCGCATTGCCTAAGAAACTCATTGCTATATCCATGCAGTCAATAATTTCCAAATCATGATTGCCAATGGTGACTCCATGAAATGTGGAGGGCATTATGAAAATGTGTGTCTCCAAATTGGTGACTACCACCTAAAATCTCGTATGTTTGCTATCGACATGGGTGGTTGTGACATTGTGTTGGGTGCAGACTGGCTAAGGACTTTGGGTCCCATTCTCTTGGATTTTAAGGAATTAACCATGCAATTCGACCAAGAGGGCCAAAAAAATAATTTCCAAGGCATCACTGTCGGTTCACTTAAGATCATTAGTTCCCATTGCATGGAAAAGATACTCAAAAAAGGTCATCCTGGCGTTATTGCCCAACTCCATGCCATACAAGCAAATGAGACACCCTCTATGCCGCAAGACCTCCAATCCATCTTCTCTAAACATCAAGTGGTATTTTTCACTCCCCAGGGACTCCCTCCTTCTCGTGGCGTTCATGATCATTCCATTCCCCTTGTACCAAGAAGTCTTCCTCCCAATAGTTGTCCCTATCGTCACCCCTTTTCCCAAAAAAATGAAATTGAGAAAATGGTTCAAGATCTGCTTAACACATGTGTTATCCGCCCTAGTATGAGCCAAAAAGATAGTTATTAAGTTGGGTGACCGACTATGGGTAGTCAAATGGTTAGGTAACTACCCGAAAACCCGTATCCCTTTGCAACATTTTATTTTTTGCACTTTTGTGAGTATACGTGGGTTGCAATGGTGCAGGTAGCATATGTACATGAGTTGTGGAGGTGTAGCAAGCATGTGTACGTGTCAATAGTGGTGCAGGGTGCATACATCTTCAAAAATATGGTTTTTTTAGAAGAGTTGTTCAAATGATGGCTTGGAAAAAAAAGCAAGTAAGATGGCCTGATGTCAGGTATGCATGCATGGTGCAATTTAGGGTTATAACAGATGCCCCCTAATGTGTGAGGTTAGAAGAGCATCTGATGGCCAAAATACATTACAAATCTTCACCAACATACGAAGCGAGTGAGCCCGGAGACCACAATTCATGAAGTGCCATCTGCAAAATAATAATTTGTCTCACCGAGGCGGGCATACCCATGCTCGGGATGAAATAAAATCATGGATGCCAATCAAATACATTGCAGATCTAGGTCATATAACTATATAAAGTGTAGCCACGAGCAATACACATCGGATCTACATCTCAAAATCAAAAAATATACATGTATAGTATCCATCTTCAAGAAGATAATGACGCTTGATGGCTGGAGATAAAGCCTTCAGAGCTTGGGCAACAACTTCAAGATCTTCAAAACTCGGGTAGGAGTGTAATATCAGTGTACGACTTCACTACACAGAGGTCTTTGATGGCTCGTTGGGAACAGACAAGAGGATCTCAGTGATAAGGCAGAGAACTTCGTTGATTTTTAACAAGGACTTGATTGGTCTTTCGGGGTGGTCTGGCATGAGGAAAAGAGACAAACTGCAGAAGGGATGAATCAAGTTTAGTAAAAATTCCCTTGGACAAAAGCATGACCAATGATGAGACTCCAGTAGCATGGCATTGACATAAGTTCACGATGAAAGAGGCAACACAAACTCTCCATATGTTTGGAAGGATAACCAAATAGGGGAGGACACAATTCTATGTAGCGAGAAAAAGTTCCTAAGGTCATATTAAATCCCAGAGCTTGACGAACAAATAGAAGGATGTGCTTTGTCCAAGGGTGACCAATTGTGCTGCCAACAAAAAGAAAATACTTTTCCCTTCCTCTTTTTGGGGTATATTTGATTTTTTTGTCTTTTTCAATAACTTTGGAAATCTTGAAAAAGGATAAAAGAATGCTACGTTACAAAGGAGGAATGACTGTCGCAGACATACTATTTCTAAGTGCAAGGAACACACTGATTCTCAGAGAAAGGAGACATATGTAGGAAAAGGACACTCAGGAAAAATCCTCCATGGGTCGAGGTGTCAAGACACAGAGGCAAAGTGCTACAAGGCTTGCGTATAAGGCATGCTTCAGATGATTAAGTCAAGAGAAACATGGAGCCGACATTAGGCCAAATATGCAAGAATGCAAATGCGATTAATAAGACACAACGATAACATCCTTCGATGTAATTTTAATGAGCCCAGAGAAGGTAAGCTCAACATTTTTTTTCATTTTTAGAGAGTCTGAAAAAGTGTAAAAGGTGACTCCACTGGGGTACCTTTTTCAAAGGTAGTCTAGTCGGTTAGAAAAGGGGGTAAACTAGCACCGAAAAGATGTCTGTTCAAAACCATTTTAACGAGTGTGACAAAGACAATATCACTCGACAATATTTTCATATTTAAGGAGTCTGAAAAGATATTAACTATGGACTCACTGCCTTTTTCTAGATTAAGTCTCCCTAACCCGAAAAAGTGAAATTTACTGAGGAGAACTCTCCCAGCGAGACGAATATCCCGAGGTGTACCTTTTTCCTCCTTAATCTATGGGCCAGAAAAAGGGGTAAACTCGTGCCAGTAGATGTTTTTCTGAACCAATTAACGAGTGTGAAAGAACAAGGTCACTCGACGATCTTTTCACTTTTAAGGAGTTTGAAAAGAGCTTAACTATGGACTCTGTAAGGGATGTTCTTCTGGACCAATTTAACGAGTGTGAAGAAACAAGGTCACTCGACCATCTTTTCAATTTTAGGGAGTCTGGAAAGAGCTTAACTATGGACTCCGTGGGGGGTTCCTTTTTTCGTAAATTTAGTCCCTCAGGCCTAAAAAAGGGTTAAAATTATACTTGAGAATACTCTTCTAGCGAACCGAAGTTCCTAGAGTATACATTTTTTCGTACAACTGACCACCCGGACTGAAAAAGGGGTAAACTACCACCGGATAGATGTGCCTTCAAATTTTAGTTAGGCGAGCATGAAGGGCAACAAGATCGCTTGACAATATTTTCATGTTTAAAAAGTTTGAAAAGGGATTAAAGAAGACTCATATTTATATGGGAGTCCTGAGGGTGAGGTCAAGAGTCATAATGAATCATGCAAATAAGTCTCAAAACTCGAAATCAGGAAAAAACCAGTAAGGACTCTCGAGCCTATAGTCATTAACGATGACATGGACGCCAAAAGAAATGAGGATCTAACTAGGGCATCCATGTAAAGGCAAGCTCTACCACTAAATTATGACACTTATAAAGAAACAATGATGGTTCCGTGTTGCAACTCGGTGGGGTAGATCCTATGGAAAAGAGAAAAAGACAACGAGATGCAGAAAGTGGAGGTGGAAACCTAACTTAGATTAAAAAAGTTGGAAAAATGATTTCTTACCAAAGGACCTTTAAAAATGACCCAACTCTCAAAAAGTTTCCCAATACCAAAAGTAACATGTATCGTAATATTCCATAAGAAACTCAAAAACCATACTAAATGATTTTTAAGCTAGAAAAAATGACAAAAGGGTCCAAAAAATGACAAAAAGGGGCCAAAAAATCTATAAATAGAAGCTGGCAGCTCATTATCACCATTGTAAATTGAGAATTGACCAAAAATTCAAAAACACCCTTTTGCCAAAAGAGTTGATTCTGGGAGCTTCAGTGGACGAAACAAACTTTTTCTTGGACCAAGTAAGTATAAAACAACCCCTCTTGCAATTCAATACTTCTCTTTTAGTTCGTTTTAGTTTTTTGGGGGAGGATGCACTCTTAAAAAAGGTGCAGCCCCGCGTGTACGCAGGTTGTCCAAGGACAACACGCGTATGCCCGCGGGTAGAAAACAACTTGCCCACATGCATACACGACTGTGCTCAATATAGCCTGCGTACACCCCTAAACATATGGAAAAAATTAAAAAGAAAGAGTTAACTCCCCTTTGAAAATGTCAATTTGCAGGATGTATGTTCATTGGAGAGAAAGAGAGGATGAAGACATTGATTCTTTGGTCACAAAATACCCTGTTTCTCTCTCCGCATTATCACAATGTGGTTTGTTGAAATTCTTCCAGTGTCCATTCATGTGGGAACAACCCAAGCTGCTAAACACCTTGGTAGATTATTGGCACCCTGACGCGGAGGCATTTATGCTCGAAGGACAGTCGTTGACTCCAACGACTGAGGATATTTATTTTCTGACTGGCCTCTCAAGGAGAGGGGAACTAGTCAACCTTCATTTTTTTCCTCCTGGGCCTCACAACATTGAGGATTTGATTGGACTCCATTGCAAAGACGACACAGATAAAGTGGGTTCTCAGGTGTCGATCCATAAGATTTCAAACCTATCACTAAAAGTGATAGTTTTAATTATTGGGCGGATCACTAGATCCACGGCCTTACATCAGACCTCCTAGGTGCACATGCATTGTACAGTTTAGTGCTTAAATGCATAATTTTTCGACTAGAGCACAACCATGCTCGATTGCATGAAGAGAAAGTTAACAAAGTGTCATGTGTGGAGAAACAAAAAATTCAGGTTTGGGACTATACTATGTTCCTTTTTCTTTGATAGGGTACCTAGTCTCAGTCCGCGAGAGACAGTACAATTGCACATGGCCTCTCTCCCAGCAGTGTGCAGATGGGCGGCATTGTTGCCGCGATAGGGGGGAGGGAGGACCATTGAGGCCTTCGATGATAAATTTTTCCACTGGTGGTCTCGGTCGATTCCATCTATAGAGGACTACCCCTATGTCGGGATCAACTTCTCCAGGGATCCTGATATGCCCGTACCTCCTGGGGTAGAACGAGGAGAGATAGGTATGTTTTTTTTTCAAAGTTATTTAATTTTTATTTCTTTTTATATATATCATTTTTATGTGTATCAGAGTATCTGAAAACTATGTATCTGTTATGTACAAGATGTGGGACCAGTGCATCCAATAGACTTCTCGAGGACCAGGCGACGTCCTCGACCAGAGGTAGGACCAGCCACAGCTGGTGGACCAGCAGCAAGGGGACCTCCAGCCGGAGAGGCTGAGAGATTTTTGAGACAGGTGGAGCGGAACCTCACTGCGCTCACTCGCACAATCCCTATGGGAGAGATCGAAGATCTACCACCATCGACGCAACCTCATGTAGTTGGGGTGCCACGGACCTGGGTCTAACTTTTCTGGCATTTGGCAAACGTCGTTGTTCACTACAACAGGGCCAACAGGCCCTACCCTTAGCTAGGATGGACTACTTATGTACCGAGGGAACTTTTGTATATTTTTTAGGGCATAAGCCCTGTGACTCTTATTGGACATATATTTTTGAGGCACTTGAACCCACCTATGTACTATGATACTTTCGATATATATATGCATATTTACATTTTTTTCTGTCTTAAGGATTACATTTATTTACAAATGTATTTACATGTGCGTGTGTGTGCTTTTTCTTACATGTGTGCAATAGGCCAATCTAATACATGATTAGTTAGATTATCTGTGATTTGATTCAATCTCCTAGGAACATATATATACGTAATGTAATCAAAGCTTCGTTCTAAGAGATGTACCCTAAGGAATCGTCGGTGTAGAGTAGGATCGTAAACGCGGTAAACCCTATTTAATTGAGACACAACCAACTGAGCATCTAAGTAGACCTAGAGGTGAGAGATACCATGCGACAAAGCATCACGAAGCAACTCTAAAACTGCGTTGTATTTGGTGACATTGTTTGTGGCGTCACCTAAACAGATACCTCCTGAAGATAGCAACTAGCCTTGAGGTGTGAAAATCACCCACGTTGTAGAAGAAAGCCTCCGAGTGTGCCAGCTAGCACCATCTGCAAACCCAACGAACACCTTTGATTCACTTGACATCTACCACAGTGAAAAAGGTGACATAAAAAATGACATGACCATAAAACCAAAAAGACAAAAACTGAAAAGAAAATGTATAATAACTATACATATGTACAAGAATTCACCCAAGGTGACCCACCTATGAGTAATACTTCTTGAGGTAGAGCCCATTTGTAGGCTCTGCCAAAGCATTTTCCTCAAATTCCACCAGACGATAAGTGCCCTTCTTTAGAACCTCCTTCACAATGAAAGGTCTGAACCACAAGGGTTTGAACTTGCCTGCCCCCAGGGGATCCTTATCTTGGTCATAGACCAAGACAAGGTTGCCTTCAGAGAAAATTTGAAGGTGAACGGACTGATCATACTGATAGTTGATTTTTTATTTGTGAGCCTCATTGGCCAAGGCTACATCCTGACGCTTATCATCGAGCTTCTCAAGATATAATAAACGCTCTTCAAGCGGTGAAGTGTCTGGAAATAACTGTACTGGCAACTTTAGAGATGAGATCTGGCACCCTATAGGCAAGACTGCGTCCAGCCCGTAAATGAGTTGAAAAGGTGAGAAACCGGTTGCAGTCTTAACAGACATTTAGTAGGCCCATAATGTCGAGTACAACATCAAATGCCAACTTGACTTGGCCAAATTGATCGTTCGCTGTAGAATAGTCTTAAGGGACTTAATCACAGCTTCCACCTGACCATTCACTTGTGGGTAGTAGGGTGACGAATGTTCCTACCTAAAACCAAGATTTGACATTAACTCAAACATCATTTTATTCTAAAAGTGACTGCCATGGTCAGTGACAATCTCTCTCAAGACGCTGAACCTTGCTATTATCTGGCTAAACAAAAAGAGAGTTGATGTCTCGCCAGCATCTTTAAACATTGTCATAGCCTCAACCCACTTCGTGAAGTAGTCTACTGCTACGATGATATAATGGTGCCCCCTTGCTAAAGGGGGTTTGCATGTAGTGTAATCAATCCCCCACTTGGTGAAGGGACCAACTGTGATGACAGGAAACATGGGAGTGGGGTGTGCCCTCATATTCTGAGAGAAGATCTGACACGGGTGGCACTTCTTGACCAATTCAACACAATCTTTGATTAATGTCGGCCAAAAGTAACTGGCTCGTAGAATATTTTGGGTTGTTGCCAACCCAGACAAATGACCACCACATGCTCTAGTGTGGAAATCATTAAGTATGATTTTTACTTCTTCATGAGTGAGACACCGGTGAAGGATGCAATCTACACCTAAACGATACAAAGTGTCCTCGAGTATGAGATAGATCTTTTCCTGATGGCGTATACTTTGACGTTCATCATGAGAAGAAGAGGTGGGGCACTTCAAAGTCTGGAGATAGACAAGTATATCTTCATACTAGGGGTCCAAATATGCGATAAAAAACATATCTCCTTTAATAGGTGACTTTGTGGGTATAACATCACCTGACTTGACCGGAAGTTCCGAGATGAGTTCTGCAAAGACTAGCAAATTTTTGGATTTTGATGAAACAAAATCCAAGTCAAATTCCTGGAGGATAACTATCCATTTACTGATCTTTCTACCGATTACATGTCGTGTCAACACGTATTGAAACAGATTCACAATGGCAATGACGGTGGTCCTACGAAACAAAATGTAATGATGGAACTGTTGGACAACATGAACTGCTGCCAATGCAAGTTTTTCAATGTGTGAATAATTGAGTTATGGTCCAACTAGGCCTTGGATTAGGTAATAAATCACGTATTCTTCAAGCAAATCGTCCTTCTGAACCAACACCATACTAATGGTTGACTCTCCCATAGTCAATTACAATAAGAAATCTTTATTATAATTGGGTGGTCGAAGCAGAGGGGCAGACATGAGGGCGCGTTTCAATGCTTCAAAAGAGCATTGAGTGGCTTCGTCCCAATGAAAATGAACATCCTTCTTCAGTAAATGCATGAAACCATTTGTGATCTCGGCATAGTTTGCGATGAAACGCTGTAAAATGTTCGCTTTTCTCTGTAAACTTTGAAGCTAAGGGACTGTGCACGAGGGTGGAAACTAAACTATTGCCTCAACCTTTATAGAATCGACCATGATCATTGTTTTTGAAACTATGAAGCCTAGCAGAAGACCCGATGTTACGCAAAAACTACATTTGTTTGGATTCAAGTGAATCCAGTAGTAGCGACATCGCTCAAAGATAGGTCAAAGGTGTGTGGGATGATCATCTCTCTTACGAGATCGTGATGCTAAATCATCAATATAAGCCTCGAATATTTGTTTGAGATCATGGAAAGAAAAAGACATGGCCCGCTGAAAAGTAGCTCCAACATTTTTCAGACCAAAAGGCATCTTTCGATAAGAAAATTTACCCCACAGACAAATGAAAGCGGTCTTGTGTTGGTTTTCGGGTTTGATCTGTATTTGATTGTATCCCAAAAAACCATCCATGAAAGAAAATACCTTGCAACTTGTGCATTCATCGACTATCTGGTCCATAAATAGCATGGGGAAATTATCCTTTGGGTAGGCCTTGTTCAAATCTTAGAAGTCTGTACATACGCGAATTGTACCCTGTTTTTGGTTGATTGGAATGAGATTTGACACCCATTGAGTTAATTGAACAGGGTAGATGAAACCAACTTTAAGAATTTTCTCCTTCAGCCTTAATAGCTACTTCTTTCTTAGGATTAACCAAACAAAGCTTCTATCAGACTGACTTAGTGTCAGGATATGTCGTGATTTCATGTTCAACGATTCTTGGATCTATGCCTGGCATTTCCTCATAAGACCAGGAAAACACGTCACAAAATTATTTAAATAAATCCTTGTAGATTCAAATCTCCTTGGGGGAGCAGTCCGCTCTGATGAAGACATTCTCCACGACGGCATGGGTTCTGGAGATATCAATAGGTATCGTTTTAGCGATGGTTGCCATATTTCCTTCAGCATAAACTATGTGCATAGCCAAAGGATTGATAGGACAAGACCTATCTCCAGTCATATTCGAAGTGAATTCACCTGCTTCAATTCTTCTTAACTCTGGTAGGAAATAAGATCTGTGATGGAGATCATCCCAAGGTATGTTTGGACTAGTCATTGCCTCAATAATCACCTCGTCTGAGGGAAAGACTAGGTCTAAAGAATCAGTATCGGTGAGGGAACCTTGATCCCAAATAGGCTCGAGAACCGGATCTAACTCATGTGTAGGAGTCAGATCGGGATCGACGAATTCTTGCTGAACTATAGAGTACGCGACCTATGCCGCAAACAAAGGCATGGCCATGCCATGGTTCCCTTTCCCTTCCATCATGGCTTATGGGGAAGGGAAAGTCCACATATCATTAAAGTAAGTCATACGAAACAACGAGACTTGAAAAATTTCAACCTTAGGCTGGTTGGGGACAATCGATATGAACCTAACATTGTCGGAAGGAGGTGGGTAATCGAAAGTACCCATCAAAGGTGGGCACAAATGAACCCCTATGTTGACGATGCTGGGTTGAGGGTTATCAATCATCGAGACTGTGGATGCTCCCGATGAAGGGTCAGGATGGGAGAAGGACAATTGATCAATGGACATGATCCGACCCTTGTGTGGAAACAACAAGACCTAGAAAATTGTAGCGACCATTGCATGCATAGCATAGGTCCAACTCCTTCCTAACAAGAGATTGTAGTCGAGAGACGCATAAACCACTTCAACCTCGATGCACACAATCTTCCCCTCTAATTGCATGAGAAAAGAGGGGATGATTCCATGTGGTTGAAACGAATGACCGTTGAAAGCGGTAAGAAGAGTAGGCAACAGAGATAAAACGGGTTGGCCAATGGCCTTCCAACACGCCAATGACATCACGCATGTCGAGGTGCCCTCATCAACCACCATGTGGAAAATGTTTCGAGTAAAATCTTTCATGGTGTAAGCCACTACTATCTGAAACGCCACATGGTAAGGGAGATGAGGTTTTAATTAGGTCGTATCAAGCATGATCGTTCTTGGATTACAAGTCTCAGCAGATCCTAAGGCATCTAACAGAGCCATTCTCTGGGAAGGGAAACACTGGAGGACTTCCAAAGAAAACATTTCACAAGGGGTTTGAGACAAATCCTCCACCACAGAGTAGTTCTAGGCAACCCTTGCGTTTGGATTGTGGAAAGTTTATTGAACGCACCTTTTGGGATGTGTGTCATTGTTTCACCCAATGTCTTCTCAATCTAGAGAAGAAGAGGTGGGTTTTTGGATTATTTACCCTTCTCAGAGGTGTTTGGTGTTCTGTAGTTGTGTGTCCTAGTTGCTATATCAACGTTACCTTTCAACATATACACATTCACGAACGAAGGATTACTCAAAGATGGAGGGGGTCCCGGACTGCGCCCTTCCGTGCTCGAAGAGGCTTGAGTTAAATTTTTCCCATGAGGAAATGGGTTTGTTAACATGACAGGCTACTGCTGTGCCAATAAATTCTAGGCCTCTGCAAGCCAAGGGCACAAGTGAGTCAGATGGTCTTCCGTGCAAAAATTACACAGATACTTCGACTTCTTCCTTTCTATGTTTCCCCCGCCAACATTATTGGTAGGTTTCTTATCCCCCTTACCCCTCTTTCATTGTTTCTTCTTTCCATCAGGCTGTTGGGTGGCCTTTGGGTTTGTCGATTGCACACTGTGTACATCCGATGTTTGAGTATGGGGAGCAACCGAACTAGTGGTCTGGATGGCCGTTGTCTGCTGTATTGACAATTGTTGTAATTGATTTGACAACTGATCAATGGGCTTCGTTTGTGCTGAACCAACAATACCATCGACATGAGGCCCAGATCTATGTCTGGTCTTGTCAAGTATCGACCAAGGTGAATTTGGAAAAACTTCGTAAGGTAAACCAAACTAAGATTAAATCAGCTCTAGCTGTTGATCTCTCATTATCGCTTCTTCTTCTTAAAAGACCCCCGACGTTGCTATGTCTTTGGATAACTGAGGTACCAAATACTTAAGTAACCACTCAAGCAGGAATGTTGGTGGGACTGGTACTTTTATCAAACTCTTCTGGCATCTACATTCTTGGATGTGATCTGAGATATGGTCTTCCTTTGTCTACTAAAAGTTGGCCAACAACTCAGTGTCAGTGTCGTATGTCAAAAATAATTGAAAATGGTTTAAGAACACTATTGCCAATTCACCAAAGGTAGAGTATCTTGAGTGGTCGAGCTCAATGTACCATTTTATAGCACTCCTGATGAGAGTGCGTTGAAACAAACACAACTAGACAGAGTCGTCTCTCAATGAGTTGGACGAGTACCATAACTGGAAGGTAGTCACATGATCGCCTAGATCTTCATTAGGCTTAGATTCAAACTTTGGAATTTCTGAAGGAAACTTGGTCAGCATAGGAGGCCAACATGGATCGTGACATATGGAGTCATTTAATAACCTTGTCAAGTCTGGCAAGTGCAAATTTGCCAGAAATGGTAACTTGGGTTGTTGATTATAACCAGGGAAAAAGGATCCTGGAGTTTAGCTGGCACCAGGTTTCCAGGAAAAGTTAGGTTGTTGGCCAGGGTTCTGGTAATAACCATGGCCATGACCAGCGTATGGGTTCTGCACTTTTTGAGATGTCATTGGCTAAATCCTGTAATAGGACGTCGAAGGTTGGGATTACGTTTCATTCGAAGGATTTTGGGAAGGGTTTCACCTTACCAATCCGATGGGCATAGGTCCTAAGCCCTGCCCGGGGTTCCATTTGTGATCTGAAAATGAAAGTATTTGTATTGTTGTGCAAAGTATTCATTCTCATTAAAATGAAATGTGCAAAGTATTTTAGCTTCAAGATTTAATCTCTGTGTGTGAGGGAGAATTATTTGTTTTCTGAATCAATATTTAAAATCTGTCTAACACAGCATAAAGAAATTCATCATAAACACACAGCATTTGTTGAGGCAGTTCACCCCTCCTGGGCTACATCTGTCGGGTCCAAGGCTCCCAATGGGCATGTCCTTGCTCTATTAATGCTCAAAATGGTGTTACAATGATAAAAAGGCCAATAAAAAGGCCAAACCTGTTGAAGGCACAAAATCTGAGTATAGACAGAAACTGGAAATGACTCTGAAATCACAAAAAACAGTGAAAGCTGCTCCAATGAAACTCCTCTTCACCCAAGGCCCCAATGGCTCCTCAAGCTCCTCTACCCTGAAAATGGATGAACGACACCTCTGTTGGCTCTGCAACCTGCTCCATTGGCTCCAGAAGGCTGAAAATACCTAAAATCGACCCAAAAAACATGAAGAATGGTTACTTGTAGCTCCTGTTCTCTCAATAACAAACTTCCCTTCTCTTTTCCCCAAAAACTCCACTAAATTCGGGAAAGTGGAAGTTAACTTCGCCAAAATTAGCAAAAGATCAAAATTGTCGAAGTCCGCCCAAAAAATGCGCCAACAGTTAGTTAGGGCTTGGTCATGTTACGCGGTCATAGCACCATGTATTTGGTCCATAGGGGCTGGCCCCCTTTTTCCACGCGCCTCCAGACAAGTGTCACTTTATAAAATGAACGCCCCCTTTGACATGTAAATGCCACCGCTAGCCCGTGTGGTTAGGGCGCAGGGCTGTCAAATGGGCGACCCAAGGTCGAACCCCGTCCACTCCTTTTGGCGCGTTATAAAAGGAATGAGTTTAAAATTTACTCCGCCCGCCAAACTTTTGTTTTAACATAACCATAGTATATGCGTGTTTAATATATGAATTT
>ML789865.1:549314-580049 GCA_009831015.1 Picea engelmannii | reverse complement strand
ATATATATATATATATATATATATATGACATGCATTTAAAACAGGTTAAACACATTTAAACTCAGAGTGAGCATAAGAATGATTGTTATTATAAATAATCAATGGCTTTAACATTAATTCATATGCACAACAGAGTACATGATAAATATAAATACACAAACATGCAGTAACATAATTGAAACATCATCTGGTACTTATCTTTGAAAACGGTGATTATTCCACCAACTAGGTGCAGGCCTTCCACGAACCTCCCAGCCTTAGACTATGCTGCTCATCAAGCTCAGCAATAGGTCACCCCTGAGCTGGGACTAAGCTCTACCCCAAGGCAAGGAATCCTAGGCTAGGTTGAGGTTACAGGGAAAACACATGGGCACAAGGAAGGAATTCTCTCCCAAGAACCACTCATACTCACTGCCCACAGACTCTCCTTCCCCACATGCCTATTCCAACCCAAGAGTATACTCCTTCTCTGTCACCTAGACAGTCCTTCGGCTGCTAACCTCCCTTGCCTTAGGTTTCAGCAACAGGCCGGACCAAAATTCTCCGAGCTCTGCAGCAGCTACAGGGTTCCTTCCAGGAGATCTCTTCTTCCTCAGTACACTCTCTCACCTGGAGAGAGTCTCTCACGAGTCAAGAAACCTATTCTTCCAACTTCAACCACCTCTCTCACCTGGAGAGAGTGTTGTACGACTAGCCAACTAGCCACGCAAGGTCAAAACTACACATCCACGACAATCAACAAGAATTCAAACACGAACACCCTCGGGCAGTGACAAGAAGGTGCAACAGCATAACCAGGCTTAGCAGGGACGGGACACTTTCGTTTTCTCAATCCGGAAGCACGGGATAGGCTCATGCTCTAGTTCTCAGGGATGTGTGATGAGTTGTCCATGAAGGGGTCGACTCAGACTTAATACTTCACAATTCAAGGGGTGTACCAGCCTTCCGGAAGCAAATATAGACACCGGCCTTTTTGTTTCAGAGCACACGAGGGTATCTCTTACAGAGGTCGAACGGGTTCACACTCAGACGGTCAGGTTGAATGGAGGAGGAACCCCCAACACGGCTCATCTCAGAGATTTTATTTGCATGCACCTGGGTTGACACTTGTCACCCATGCAACTACATGCATTCCTTCAGCATGCACTCCTTCCATTCGGAAGTTGTTTCTCCTTCCAACAGAACTTAGGATAAAACATATTATTCACATGTCTTTTGGAATAATATTAAAATATTCTTCCCAAGGACCTAAGGCCCTAGGCTCAACACTTAGTCCATTTTCCCACCTTCCAGCCCTTATTCCCTTGCCCACTCTGTGGAAGCTTAGTCCCCCATCACTCATTCATCGTGGTCGGTCTGCACGCGGTGGTGTTCATATTTTATTAATGTTCTACATAAATACAGGTACAAAATCAGGCTCTTGGCCTTCAACACTTAGGCTCTCTGGCCTAACAATCACATAATCCCACTAGCTTATATAAACTCGGCTCACCAGCCTATAAAACATACTTACAATTCATTTCATAAACAATATTTACAATAGGGATCAGCCTTGGGGACATTATAGAGGGCCGGTCGCACTCTGGGTGAAAGGAGCAGTGATCGCCACCATAGACGGAATCAGACCATTGCCCGAGGTAGAGGTGGTCGAGATCATAGTGGTCCGGACCGACGACGGTTGGTTAGGAGACGAAAAACCCCCTGTAGTGACAGTCGTATAGGGAGTATGAGGATTCCCTGAAGAAGTAGCAGCATTTGTCTCCATCACTGCTTGTGACACTACTTGATGCTCGTAAGGGTCAACCTATACAATGATGGGCGCTGATAGATCGATGATCGGAGGGTTATACGAACCAAGATATTTCGCTCCAAGTTCATACATGGTTGGTTCCTCTGGAATCAAATGTTCTCCTCTAGGAGATGGGTCGGGCATAGTTTCCTGTGGCCCGATCACCTCAAAAGACCCTTGTTGGTATAGTCTTCACCTTAGCGGTGGCGGGGGTGGCTCCAAATTAATCGGAGGTAGGCCAAGAAGCCTTCATGACCAGCGGATCTCATGATCCTCCACGGTGTGAGAAGATCAATGAAACACTAGGGCTTTCTATTAACATTAAAGACCAGCACACATTAGAAAAATATCCTATGAGATAAGACAAGCAATCACTATCTAGTTGGAAAAACAGTTACACTAGCCAACACTAGAGAAACTTATCGGTGCAAGTGCAACTCGAATATGGAAGAACCCTTCGTGTATACTCTGCAAAGCGTGGCCCGATGTCTGCCCTAGGTACCACAATATACCTCTACAGTCACCTGTGTAAGTCACTAAGATAAAGGCAACTAGGTTTCCAGCGCGTGAACAGTCACCAGGCGGGTACAGTCGACAGTCGGGTGGACCACAATGAGTAGGGTATCAAGTCTAAAACCTATCAAGGGTATCGAAAGAAAGTGTTCCAAAAGAATACTGAGTAACTCGAATGGATTCAAGACCCACGAAGCTACGTGGAAAATGCGATCAATGAAATCTCAAGATAAACCCTCTATATGCGTTCCCCACTACGCTTGTTCTGGCTTTGGAGCAGTTATCTCCACTACCTTTCTGCACATGAACTCGTGTTTAGCCCCTGTGTTAGAGGGGGGTCCTAGATAAATTTCATGATTACTGGAATTTTAAGCACTCCCTAGCACAAAATCCTATGTTTATTTTTGTAGCCTTGAAGAGTTTCCTCTCCAATCCTAAATCAAGGCTCTAGCCTAGACTAAATTGATGGACCCTACAAACACAAAGTCTGATAACTTTTAATTAAGCATCAATTTTAGTGGTTGTCTTAAGTCAAAGGGAATGGAAATGGAACCAGTGATGTTCTTTAAGAGATGAAAGAGAAGATCATAAAATGAAATCGACAACAAACTATTTCTTCTTCACAAATAAAGATTTTCCAATTTAAACTCTTTAACCAAAATTTTTCGTAACTACTTTTCTCAGATCTTTGAAAAGAAAAGCCTAAAACAAGATTTTCGCTCGAATATGAGCTACTTAATGTACTAAGTATTTAAATAAATAAATTAAGAAAAAATTTATTTTTCATTGATAAATAAAACAAATAACCTAAACTACTTTTACCAAACAAAGAAATGATTTTTTTTTTTTTTATTGTTTTATGCTTCAAAAAAAAAATTGAAAATGAATTATTTTATTTTCTTCTAAAGAAAAAAAGGGAAAAATGAAGACAAGACAAGACCAAGAAATGACTTCTGGCCCACTGCAGATCATAGGGAGTCACTGAAAATGTCAAACAGGCAGATCAGAACAAACTCACAAACTCGTCTAAAAAGCCTAATAAAGAAAGCGCAAGAAAACTTTGGTAAAGAACAGCTATACTGAGGTCAGACCTAGGCTACAGACTGCTATAACAGAGACCGTGACTAGATCAAGAAAACCCTTGAGAATTATGACTTCTGACAGGGAAGAGGATGAATACCTCTTCTTTAAAAAATATTTTCTCAACATAGGCACACTACTGACACTTCAGCAGCCTGAGTATGTACGCGGGCTATCCAAAGGTAGGGCACGTATGTATGTGTGCAAACCCACTACAGGCCGCATACACCTCTGTAAATTTCTAAAAAAGAAAACAATAGTCAAGCTGACAGGGCAAGGAGTACTGGTATGGAAGATCAGAATCCCTTAAATACTCAGAAACTTACAGAAACTCACAAAAGGCAATTAAACCAGTTAAAGAACCCAAAAAGAATATCCCCTAAAAACCCTAGAGGTCTCCCTAGTATGGTCGCCAATTCTACTATAGGGGGAAAACCCCCTACGGACTACACTAGGGTTCTAAAGTGTAGGTAGAGCTAACCGTTTAAAGTCTCCTACTTTTAACAACTATCCTGACATTACCCCACAATCATACATAAAAAATAAAGTATAGGGATCCGATAAGCTTACCTTAAACTCTGCGTATGGTGTCTATCCCTTTGTGCTCAGTTGTTTTTTGACTGCAGATCTCCTCCCAAGGCCAACCTGCATTCACCAAAAGAAAAACAAGAAACTACAAGCATGCATTCTATATATGGATTAGTGGGTTAGATATCATAACCAAAATACAAATAAATCATGAAGATTGAAGACATCATTTGACGGGACAGAAAAAGTATTTCTTTATATTAATCTCACAAAGTCACTTACAATATGAGACCATAAACTCATCCTCGAACTCGGTCCTCGACTCCTCTTCACCATGCACCAACTTCTTCCACATATCCTTCTCCTCTTCAATTCTCTCTAGGGAAATGGCAAGGGTTTGCAATGGAGGAAAAAGGATTGGAAAAAGGAATTCTGGCTCAAACTCATGATGTGGTTGAAAAATACTGGGGCAAAGGGGGAATACTGAAATGGGAAGAGTTTCTTTGCTCTCATGCTTCCTGTAGGAAAGGGACCCCAACACCTTATTTTATAGGCCAAAAAGATAGTTATTTGGTTGGGTGACTGGCTATGGGCGATCAAATAGTTAGGTG
Organism: Picea engelmannii; assembly: GCA_009831015.1. NCBI lineage: Eukaryota > Viridiplantae > Streptophyta > Pinopsida > Pinales > Pinaceae > Picea > Picea engelmannii. Next base: position 575,528 of record ML789865.1, on the reverse strand, counting down.
ACTACCCGAAAACCCGTATCCCTTTGCAACTTTTTATTTCTCTCATTTTTGTGAGTATATGCAGGCTGTAGTGGTGCAACTAGCATACGTACGTGAGTTATGGAGGTGAAACAAGCGTGTGTAAGCAGTCAGTAGTGGTGCGGGGTGCCTACATCTTCAAAAATATGGTTTTTTTAGAAGAGTTGTTCAAATGATGGCTTGGCAAAAAAAGCAAGATGGCCTGATGTCAGGTATGCATGCATGGTGAAATTTAGGGTTATAACACAACAGATCCATATGAAAGAGGTAGACATTCCTAAGACTACCTTTAGAACTCGTGAGGGCCACTATGATTTTTTGGTCATGCCCTTTTGCTTGTGTAATGCCCCCTCCACCTTCCAAAGCCTCATGGATCATGTCTTTCATCCTTTTCTACGTCATTTTGTTTTAGTTTTCTTTGATGATATCCTCGTCTATAGAAAAACCTGGAAATACCATCTTGGTCATTGTTGGCATAGGGGCAGACCCAGGGTTCAACGCTACAACAACACACCAAAAAAACCCTAACTACTAGACCTTTCGACAACACCTGCGAAGCAGATGAAGTCTAACCCGAGGTAGAGACAGGGGTGATTGCGAGACTCAGGTGTTTGCAACCTTAGCTGGGACACAGATCTGTGATTATGATACTTAATAGAGCTCTTAGCACCATCAGATCCTCAATATGCAATCAATACCTACTTCGCTGATAAAATAGAGCTTCACAACATTCACACTGATCTAATGTAGTTAAGTACTTAGCACAAATAGATGGATCAGATCTAGTAGAATCAAGCACTAAGCACATTCATAAAATTTATATCTAACATTCTTACACATCATTAGTACAAAGCATGAACAGATTTATCTATCTCTATGAAAGCACTTATCAAGAGAGTCATAAACACATTAAGACAAGCACACAACATAACAACACAGTATTTATGTGGTTCCCCCCCACCCTGGGGCTACATCCACCAAATCTTCTTATTTATTATCTTTAGTTGATCGGTTACAAGCACAAAGCCTCAAAAACCTTACTCTGCACAGGAAAAAATATCTATGTAGCTCGCTAGATCCTTCTTCCTTGCGTTACATCACTAAGCCTTCCACAATCTTCTACAAGGACTTGCAATTAGCTCTGCAAGTCTCTTACAATCATGCAAAAAGCACTTATAGAGTATACTTTCACTTAGGATACATTCACATCACATAGATGCACCACCCTTCTATCTAGCCTAAGCATCTATTTATATATTACAAAATAGGCCTAAACATGGTTAAACCCATGGGCCAAGATCCCATTCCCATCACATATTCCCACATCGCAAAAAGGACCCAAAAAGGGGCCAATATCCCATGATCTCTACTTATTCTTGCACTCCTCCTTCGATAGGCTGTCAAAGTCCAAAAATAGGTCAAACTTTACTAGATATCAACAAAACCTGGTCAAGGGCTAACGGGCCCCCACCACTCACCTGTGACTCGTCCCGAGTCACCCTAATGTAGGAATTTCTACTTCGAAGTAGTTCTACTTCTAGGCATTGTTCTTTCACGGTGCTAACCTGCTCTAGTTCTCCTCCCTGACCTTCTACCTCTGTAAACAACTAATAGGACTTATCTTGTACCAGTTGGAGTTTCTGAGTTACCTCCATAACTCTTCTCTGGATATTATGGATTTGTTGCTAGGCGGTTCGTTGCTGTTGAGATCTCTTCATTCTCTCCACAACTGACAGAGACTTCAGCTGTGCCTGTAGTGTTTTTGCGTGCTTCTTCGCTTCCTAGAGCTGCGACTCCAGTGCCTGCAACTCTGGGTTCTTGGTAAGTTTCTCATACGTCTGAGCACTTTGATCAATGAATTTCTTGCATTATAAGTAAGGGCCTTCAGTCTGTCAACTGTCTTACAGGAAATGGCTTCTCGTTGGTCCCTTACGTCCTATGGAGTCTCAGGCACAGTGCGTAGTTCTAAATCTACAATGTGTTGTTGTAGCTGTTGGATCACTTCTTCAAGTTTCACTACTTGCTTCGTGACTTGATCCTCTGCCTTTACTTCTACGATAGTCACAGAGAGAAGTGCTATGTTGACCATTTCTTTCACTTCGAGTTGCTCTGTCAGCAATTGTTCCTTGTCTTTCTGCAGTTGGGATTTTTCTTCGTCTAACTTTTCCTGGAGAGCAAGCTTCTCTCGTTCTGTAGTACTGCGTTTCTCTACATGAATTCTTTGTACTTGTGTCAAAGCTTGGGTGGCTTGCGCTGTTTCTTCTTTTTCTTATTGAAGGAAAGCTTCGACTATATCAACTATTTGGTGGAGTTGAGCTGGCTCATCTCCCAGTTCTGGTGTTCCTAATGGTAGAGGTGTAGTGGAGACTGTGCGGCTAGACTGTAGTGCTTGTTGTACTCCTTTGAGCTCTATCTTGATTCTATTGTACATTGCTTCCTGCTTAGCCTCTTGTTTCTCTGCTATCTCCAAAAAAGCATCATTCATGGCTGCTATAATGAAGTTGAAGTCATTTAAGGTGAGGATAGTCTGCATTTTTGTCATAGAAGCTTTTGATTTCTTCTAGGAGGAAGGCTTCAGGGGGGGAACCTTTCGTTTCTTCTAAGGGTCCTCCTCATCTCTAGGCAGTGTAACCTCGCCTTTCTTCTATTCAAATTCAGCACCATATATCTCTCTTCCATCACCTCCTTGCTCTAGTGATATGGAAGAAATCTTCACGGATGCACTGTCTAAATCCTGAACCTCTTCAGTTTTCTTTGTCCTGCTAGGTCCGAGTGTATCCTGCACAGTTTCTGAACTGTCTATATCAGATATCTTCGCAGGGTCTGCTGGAATGAGGAGGTCCACTGACCAGTCCTTGGTGATCTCCTCCAAGTCCTCCTCCGTTAGCTTGTAATAGGACTGAAGTTGTTGCTTGTGCTCGTCAGTGCACGTTGTGATGTAAATGAAATGGCGGTCCGTGCTAAATTTCATCAAAGGCCGAAACCTGTGTAAATTATTCAAAGTTATGCGAGGCGTGGACTGTATGGATACCTTCATCTAGTTGTAGTATGCATGAAATACAACATTGGACTGCCACTGTTTATTCATGTCGCTTGAATACCACAGTGTGTTGAACTTCGCAGCCAATGGTTCAAAGGGCTCGATGTCCGGGAAGGTCGCACCTTCCAGCATCTCCCAGGCAATGAAAGCAATCATGATCAATAGCCAGCTGAAGTGAAATTTGTACCCTTGATTCTGGGCTTCTCTGCAGTCATGTTCTAATTGGTTCACCAAGTACTTCGCCCAATTCATTTGTAGGCCCTCTGTGCACTTCCCTGCGAGGTCGACTATAAAACCAGTCACTTGGGTGGGTTGGTTATTGCGTACTAACTTTGTCATGATCAATTGACAGGCGAGGCACACTGCGCCACTCTAGATAGAAGCTACCTTGTAGCTTCGCATGCCCTTCTCAACATCGTTGTAGGTGTCCTTGATCCTTTGAGCTAGAGCGTGATCCATTGTTTTTCCAGGATAGAAATCCTGTGGGTCAGGGCCTTGCATACTTAGCCCTGTGATCCGATTTATCAACGTCGGATCGATTGTTATGCAACGGTTTAACCATAGATAACCTCCATGGTAACAATACAACAACAATTTGACACATGCATTCACCTCCTCGTGTCATCCGAAGTGTTGAATCTTCATAATGTTCAACAGGGTGGACTATGTGAGGTTATGGGTCCATGACTGAGGGACGATCTTCAAATTATTTCCCTTTGTTCTGGCTAGGTACTTATGCAGGGTGAACATGTTGTAAACTTTCTGGTCGTTAAGGTTGAAGTCGCTTCAACACTGCAATCTTATCTTGGTCTGCGTGAACTACGCATATCCCCTTCGAGAGGTACGCAGTGACCAAGGCATACTCAAAATCTCTAGGTACGCTTTTGCGGCTTACAACACCGCTTAAAGGTGGTATATAAGTAGGCAATATGCTCGAGATCAACTTAGCATTCATGAGATCATCCCTGTGCTTAGTTCGCTTCTCATCTAATGGTCGGGATGGTCTGGCTTGAGCAGTTGACAGAGAGGCTAGTAGTCCTCTCGTGGATGATGCTTGTACACCTGTGGATAATCTTCTCTTCGACATGACTCTTTTAGTCATTAAGTCGATCAAAACTTCCTCAACAACTCTTTTTGCAGCACTCAACTCGTTCGACATACACGCTCGGGGTTAACAATCTCAGGTTCAAGAGGGGTAGCTTAGACATAGTAACGAGAGAGAGAAGAAGCACGATAATCACAGTATAAAATCAACACAGTCTGTAGGCTCAAATTCTAAATTGGAAAAAGTGTTCTCAGTGCGTGGCACGGTGGGATAAATAGGTAACTCGACAACAGGTTGCTTGCAACGGGTATGAGGTCTTCATTAACTTGGTTCTGTCCATTATGGCACAGTCTCAATGCTCAGATGGCAAGATGGCTGGCCATAAATGGTTTTCTATCCATTCAGAGCATTGATCTAATGATTATAACGTTCCCCAATGGCTATATTGCTTCGCCATGGCGAAGTGTCATGTGTCATTGTTCTGATATCCCAATGAATCTCCAATTTTACAAATTTTTCTTCTGTGAGGTTCCCTCTAGGACTTTCTGTAAATTTTCAATCTTAGCCCTCTTCTTACTTAGCTTTCTAGCCTTCTTTCCAGTGAGCTTCGTCTCAGTATGCATTTTTCCATTCTAATTCCTATCTTCTCTTAACATAATTACTTCGCGATGTTGAAATTCTTTCCTAGGATTTAGGGGTAGTACCTCTTCTTTGTCTGGGATAAGTACTTAAGTGTTGTTTTGGTCTTCTAATGTTCTTGCAGCTTCGACATCTAGGTATCTAGTGTTAAATAGCTTCGATCTGTTCTGCAATCAAGTGTGTGATCCTTCTAGTCATGAATTCTTTTAACTCCTGCTTTTGTTGTTCTAACACTGCTTCTTCTTTTTTCCTTCTGGCCTGATCTCTTTCAATCCAAGGGTTGGCTAGTAACATGGTAAATGGGGTGATGTCTTCAATAAATTTAATAATCTCAAAATATTCTTTTGTCGAAGTTCCATTTTCATTCATAGGTATCTGAGTGAACTTCCCACATAGGTTTACTAGTTTTCCTCTGAATAATCCTATTCCTCCTAATGAAGGAATCATAGCAGGCTTCCCTATAGCTTCCCAAGTTCTCTCTTTCATGATATTCACTTGTGTTTCCTCATCCAAAACACAGTCAATGTCGAAGTCTCCTATTCTTTCTTCGATGCATTCTTTTTCTTTGAATATCCTTGATAAGCTGATATGTCGGTGGTCATTCAGGGTTTCTTTCATCTGTAACAATACTTTCTCTGATTCTTTCTGGGATTCTTCCATTTCTGGATCTACCTTAGGGTTTTCCTAGTTTAGATTCATTCTTTCAACTTTAGCAATCATTCTAGGGCAATCCAACACTTCATGGTCCATAGCTTTGCAACAAAGACAACTAGGCCTTCTTCCAGGGCATTCTTTAGCAAGATGTCTTGGTCTTTTGTAGCTGTAATAGAGGGTTAATCCTCTCTTTCTTTTAAATGATCCCCAACTTCTCTTGTACTGCATGCTAGGAGCATAGGAGCTAACCTGCAACAAATTCTCTCTAGGATATTGCATCCATTTGTTAGTCCAAACATTCTTTCTATGCATAGGTATAACATATCTTTCACTATTCTTGTCGTATCTATTAATATCAAATCTTCCTTCATCTATCAATACCCTAGTTTTCAGACTAGGACAGACTCTATTAAACATACCTAGATCCATACTCTAGAAACAAAAATTTCCACTTATCTTACTTCTACATAGCACAAAGCTTCCAAATCTAAAACTTTTCACTATTCTTACCTTTATCAGAGCATAGAGCTTGCAGATCTTACCTCTTTTAATCATAAATTATCACTTTTACCTTTCTTAGAGCACAAAGCTTTCAGATCTTGCTTCCCTCCTTCAGATTTGACTTCTTTTCTTCAGATCCAACTTTTTTCTTTTAGCATAGAGCTTTATAAATCAAGTAGAATATTGCCCACTAGAGCGACAGATCTATGCACAGAGCTTTCACAACTTCAGGATGAATCTTTGCACAAAGCTCTTTCTTTCTCAGTTCCCAGCAATCACAGTTTCAGATCCTAGAAATGGAACCATTTGTTGGCACAGGGGCAGACCCAGGGTTCAACGCTACAACAACGCACCAACAAAACGCTAACTACCAGCCCTTTCGGCAACACCTACGAAGCAGATGAAGTCTCACCCGAGGTAGAGGAAGGGGTGGTTGCAAGACTCAGGTGTCTGCAACCTTAGCTGGGACACAGATCTATGATTATGATACTTAATAGAGCACTTAGCACCATCAGATCCTTAATATGAAATCAATACCTACTTCGCTGATAAAACAGAGCTTTGCAGCATTCACACTGATCTAATGTAATTAAGTACTTAGTACAAACATATGGATCATATCTAGAATAAGAAAGCACTAAGAACATTCATAGAAGTTAGATCTAACGTTCTTACACATCATTAGCACAAATCATGAACATATTTATCTATCTCTATCAAAGCACTTAGCAAGAGAGTCATAAGCACATTAAGACAAGCACATAGCATAACAACATAGTATTTACATGGTTCACCCCCACCCCGGGGCTACATCCACCAACTCTTCTTCTTTATTGTCTTCATTCAATCGATTACAAGCACACAGCCTCAAAAACCTTACTCCGCATAGGACAGAAAATCTGCGCAGCTCACTAGATCCTTCTTCCTTTCATTATAGCACTAAGCCTTCCACAATCTGCTACAAGGACCTGCACTTAGCTCTACAAGTCTCTTACAATCATGCACAAAGCACTTACAGACTCTACTTTCACTTAGCATACATTCACATCACATAGATGCACCACCCTTGTATCTAGCCTAAGCATCTATTTATATATTACAAAATAGGCCTAAACATGGGTAAACCCATGGGCTGACATCCCATTCCCATTACATATTACCACATCCCAAAAAGGACCCAAAAAGGGGTCGATATCCCACAATCTCTGCTTCGTCTTGTGCTCCTCCTTCGACAGGCTATCGAAGTCCAAAAACAGGTCAAACTTGACCAAATATCAACAAAACATGGTCAAGGGCCAACACTCATGTTGACCGAGTTCTCCATCTACTCTCTTAGCACCAAATTTTCCTGAAATAATCTAAATGTGCTTTTGACGCCTCAGAAGTCGAGTACTTGGGTCATCTTGTTGGCAAGGACACCATCAAGGTGGATTCTAAAAAGATTGAAGCTATGCAAGATTGGCCTCACCAAAAGACTCTCAAAAGCTTGCATGGATTTCTGGGCTTAACATGCTATTATCGCAAGTTTGTTAAGAATTATGGAAAGATTGCAACACCTCTCATTGCACTCCTTAAAAAGAATTCTTTCACTTGGAATCCAACAGTTGCTCAGGCTTTTCAAACCTTGAAGATGGCCATGTGCACCACTCCAGTCCTGTCCCTTCCTAATTTCACAAAGACCTTTGTCCTGGAATGTGATGCTTCAAGGAAAGGTATTGGTGTTGTTCTTATGCAAGAGGGTCAACCTTTGGCCTTTACCAACAAACAGTTGTCTAAATGAAATTTGGGCACAACAATCTTTGAAAAGGAAATGTTGGCTATTCTGCATGCCATTGATTTGTGGCACCCTTGTCTATTGGGGCAACGCTTCCAAATTAAGACAGATCATCAAAGCCTCAAGTATTTTCTAGAACAACACATTTCCTCCCCAGAGAAACAAAAATGGGTAACTAAGCTCTTTGGATATGATTATGAGATCATTTACAAGAAAGGAAAAGACAATGTGGTTGTAGATGCACTTTCCCGAAAATATGAAGATGAAGGCTCCCTTTTTTCTCTCTCCTTTATTGTACTAGATTGGCTCCAAGCCATTCACCAGGAATGGCTACATGATCCCAAAAGTTCGCATCTAATACAACAATTGCAAACCAATTCCCTAGTTTCCCCATGGTACTCTTGGCTCCATGAGGAGCTTCGATACAAATGTCATTTGTATTTAAGTAAACATTCAAAACTTAAATCCACGGTACTTTTTGAGCTTCATGTTACACCCACAACTAGGCACTCCGGGTTTACCAAAACCTATGATAGGGTCAAACGTTCTTTTTTTCTGGGATGGTATGAAACAAGACGTTCATAATTTTGTGGTTGAATGTGATGTGTGTCAACGCAACAAGGGAGAAACAGTCAAATCTCATGGTACACTACAACCGCTTCTGATTCCACTTGCTATTTGGAGGGACATCTCTATGGATTTTATTACAGGCTTACCTAAATTAGGCAATAAATCAGTCATCATGGTGGTAGTTGATCGCCTTTCCAAGTATGCTCATTTCTCTTCTCTTCAACACCCATTTACAACATCCATTGTGGCTCAACTTTTCATGGATCAAGTCTTCAAGCTTCATGGCATGCCGCATTCTATTATTTCTGATTGCGACCCAACCTTCACTAACAATTTTTGGTAAGAATTGTTCAAGCTACAAGGCACCCAATTGCATCTCAGCACAACTTATCATCCCCATATGGATGGCCAAACTGAAGTAGTGAACAAGTGTTTAGAAACATATTTGAGGTGTTTTGCATCGAAAAGCAAAATCAGTGGGCTCAATGGTTACCCCTAGTTGAATGGTGGTACAACACTTCATACCATACAACTACCCGGATGACTCCTTTTGAAGTAGTATATGGACAAAATCCACCTTCAGTTCTCTCATATTTACTAGGTGTCTCGAAGGTCCAAGCAGTTGACCAAATGCTTACAGTTCAAGAGGCTATTCTCCGTACCCTCAAAGAGAATTTGGTCATGGCCCATAATTGCATGAAGCAGAAAGTAGATCAAGGTCTCTCTAAATGTCAATTTGCAAAAGGGGATCAAGTGTTTCTTCGACTGCAACCTTACAAGTAAAATTCCCTCAAGGCCAACCATTGTCAGAATCTTGCACCCAAATTTTATGGTCCTTATACCGTTCTCAAGTGTGTGGGACAGGTGGCCTATCAATTAGTTTTTCCCATTCATTCTAAGCTACATCCTGTTTTTCATGTTTCATGCTTAAAGAAGGTGATTGGAACTAAGTGCTAAATTCAAACCAACCTTCCCGAGTTGGACGAAGAAGGCTCCATTTGGCTACAACCACAAGCAGTTTTGGACTAGCGTGAGCGTCGCCTGCATCAGCGAACCATCAAGGAAGTGTTAGTTCAGTGGAAATATACAACTCCATCATATGCCACTTGGGAACCAGCGACCATTCTGCAACAATATCCACATCTCAAGCCTTGAGGACAAGGCTTTTTTTAAGGGGGAGTACATGTTAAGGACCTAACCCCTCACGTAGGTAGAACAATATATTCCAATGTAATAAAGATCAATATTAATAAGGCCTTGCAATAAGATAGAATAAATCGAATGTAAGAAGACCTAATAGAAGCTTTCGCTTCTAGAAGGATCTCCCTCTAGATAGTTCTCTTAATAGACATATTTAGTATAAATAGGAGTCGAGGGTATTAGAACCCTAGCTTGGATATTATTGTAATAGATCTCTGCTCGACTGGAGGTTTCCCCCTCAAAGAGGCAAGTGAACATTTCTCTCAGTAATCAAATTGTTATTTCTGGTGTTATTCTCGTTTCATATCGGTCTTATTGTGGTGTTGTTCTGGTTATATTGTTGTTCGTCTACCATTTTTAGCATTTTATTTATGTTCTGCATACTTTTACATATGGAATATTACACAATGTTATAATTCCAATTGAGCTTGTGGTGAATATCAATTCCAAGATATTTGAATGAAGTCACTTCCTCCAAGTTGTTGTTGTCATATACGAAGGTATCATAAGGTATCTTATTGGATTTAATAATCATGACCTTAGTCTTATCGGTATTAATAGTCATACCCATATTGGAGAAAAAATCCTTGAGTATTCTTAGTTGGTTTTCAAGATCACGGGGACTTCTTTCCATAAGAACGATATCATCGGCATAAAGAAGAAGATTAATGATTGTACCAGTGAGAGTAGGGCCAACACAACCTGCTTTTTCCGAGCAATCTTCTAACTTGTCAATGTATACGCCAAAAAGGGTAGGGCATAAGGGACAACCTTGTTTGACCTCGATATTGTAGTTAATCTCTTTTGACCAGCCCTCGGTGTTTTTAGACTTATAAATAATGTTCTCATACATCCTTATTGCAACAACCCTCAACTCGAGAGGCACTTTTATCTCTTCCAACCTATTCCAAAGGTTTTTCCTAGGAACCATGTCAAAAGCTTTTCTAAAGTCAACAAAACAACAAAAAAGATTGGTTTTAGTAATGCAGAACTCCTTTGCAATGATCCTAAAGGTAACAAGATGGTCCAAAATTGAATGATATCTCCTAAACCTGGCCTAGCCTTTAGCTCTTTTACTGTGGCTTTCTAACCAAAGGATAATCTTCTTTTCCAAAATAATTCCATAAAGTTTGGCTAAAATCGGGCTAATCATAACGGTCCTATAATTAGAAGGAATGTTTCTATCCCAATTTTTAAAAATAGGAACAATGAGGCTTTGCGTTCAAGGTTTAGGGAAGCCCTGCTTGACTGCTAAATTGAAGAGCTTGTGTATGTGAGGGATAAGGATAGGCCCTCCGATTTTAAAAATTTCAACTTGGTTGCCTTCAATGTCCTTAGCTTTCCCAGTTGCAAGCCGCTTAACCCCGAACTCTATGTCATCTAAAGAAAAAACTTCTTCCTTTGTAGGGACAATAGGAATTGTTTCCATGGCATTAGGGAACTCATAAAGACTTTTAAGGTAGGAATTCCAATCCCTTAAGGGAATCCTATTATTTTCTTTAGTATTGCAGTTTAGAATTTGTCTCCAAAACTTCTTAGGATTCAACATATATAGTTGTGAAAGTTGCTCTTGACTTTTATTGATATAGTACATTTTTTTCCTTTTAATTAAGGCTTTGTACATATTGATCTTATCGATTTTTAAAGACTCATTAGAAGCATCCCTAATGGATTTCCTAGCAATTTTACATTCTTTATCATACCAAGGATTGGTCGTTCTATTATTCTTTTTATAGGACACCTCGGAAGAGAATTTTTTAATAAAAGTGGAAAGTGTGGTTGTAAAATTTTGATAGATTTGTTCAATGTTGTCCTTATAAGTTAGGAGATTTAATTGACTATTTAAATCCTTTAATAAAATGTTAACTTTACTTTTGTCAAAGAACATACTCTTTTGATTATCATAAACTCTTCATTGGCGCTCCTATGCATGGAAAAGTTTAGAGTTAGGGTTAAAGGTTTATGATCAGAGTTAGGCTCATGGTCATTTAAAAGGTCAAAATTTTCTATTTGGTTGGAAACAAGGATATAATATATCACATAATCTACAACACTACTACCTAGCCCATGAATACAAGTCATCTGATTGGGGTTTGGCCACTTCATTACTCCATTGCAAATTATTAGGTCTTGAGAGCTGCAGAGCTTGACCAACTCAATACCAAAAAAATTCTCAATTAGGTCTTCATATCTTCTTTTGTAGCTATTAGATAAAAAAAGGTCCTCATCTAGCCATAACAGATTATGGTTGGAATCAATACTTAAAAGAGTAGCTTGTTTAGTTGCAGTCCTAAGGATATTACCTTCATTTTTAAAACTATAAATATCTTGTTCTAAATTATTATAGGGACAATTTTTATCTAGATTGTTTTTTTTTTATAAAAAGTAGAATTAATAGGTGCAAAATAGAAAATTTCTATATACATCTTCTTAGCCTTGGTGTCTGAAATTTCTATCCAAATGCACTGATTGAGAGGGTCAATCTTATGAAGTTGAATGTGAGGAGAAACACTCTTTCTAATATAACAAGCTATGCCTCCTATCCCTCTATGGTGGGATTTTTTGTTTCATGCCGACCACAATACAAATCCTTTTATGTTAGGGAACTTAGACTCCTCATGCTCCCAAGTTTCAACTAGACAAATAATATCAATATCACTTGGGATCCAACTTATCATAGGACCTTTGCGCCATGGAAAGCCACGAAAATTCCAAAAAAGGATCCCGAATGTCCCAAATTCCTATTTATTATTATCCTTCTGGTCTCTATCCCTAACAATAGCTTTTTGATTTCTAATTATTGTCCATTTTCCTTCTTTCCTAGCTTCTTTTACCTTTTGAACTTCCTTCCTTAATTCAACTTGGTCTTCGAGAATGAGGTCTTCATTTATAAATATTCTTGACCCTTTTAAGCTAAGAGATTTACTAAGTATGCTATATTTATGGTTATTACAACTTACTTTGACACAGATCAACATATCTTTGTAATGAATTATTTTTCCTGGCATCTTTGCTTCTATGAGGTATGTTGTATCAATTTGTGATTTATTATTTAATTCTTCTTTTACTATTGCTAGCGTATCCTCCTCTTCTTGTTATTTTATACCAAAAATTATGAGGTTCAAGGCTCTTTTGTTACATTCATGGTCCAGTTTGATTAGCGTATTCATTTCCTCTTTGATGGGTTTGATATCCAATTTGTTTTCCATATTATTGAGGGTCAAATTGCTGGTTAGTTTTTCTTCTAGCTCTTTAATCCTATCTCTCAAGTTGTGATTTTCTTCAATCCCTCCTTCTTGGTTGATTGTTTATGTTTTTCCATTTCTTGAATCCTATCATTCATTGTCTATAATTCACTCATGACCCCTAAGAAACTATCCTCTATTTGAGTTTGAATGGTATCTTTAATTTTATTTTTATCAATCATTGCCTCTAGTTTTATTTGGAGTTTTACTTATCTTTCTTCACTCCTTTTTTCTAATGATTCTAACTCTATTTGGATTTTAGAATCTCTCTCTTCTCACCTTTTTTTTACTGATTCCGTATAATCATAAAGGATCTCTAGGGTGATTTTGGGGGCCCTCCCCCTCTTAGGCTGAGTTTTTGGAATAGGTGATGGAGTGCTCATATTAAAAAGAAGAGAAAAAAAAAATGTAACAATTATTATTTTGGATTGACTTTAAAAATGGAAAGATTGTAAATATATTTTAAATTAAAATTGGATCAAAGTAAAAAGTGATTCACCTCATTTCACATGTCCAATTGCTCAACTGGTTGAAGAAGCCAAAAATAATTTCCAAAAACCGCAGAGAAGTTCCGGAGAGACCGAGAGAAACTACAAAGATTATTTTGAAAAAAAAAGGTAAAAACAAAAGAAAAGTATTATTTTCATTCAAAACCATAGCTATAATAAAATAACTCCTTCAAAACAACAGAGAAGTATTATTCCCATTCAAAACCACAAATAAAAAAATAAGTTTTAAAATAAAGGGCATTTTCTTCCCGTGACCACATTGTGATGGTAGGTTTAATCAATATTTATTTATGGAACGACCTTTTTTAATTAGTATTTATTTATGGAACGTCCTTTTTTAAACATTAATTTTTAAATATTTTTAATTTAATTTAATTTAATTTTTAAATATTTTTAATTTAATTTAATTTTTAAATTTTTATTATAAAACCTTTGACAATATATAGAGTTAAATCAACTTTGAATTATATATTAGTTTGTGTTGATATAATTTAAAAAAAAAAAAAACCTAATTTTTAATAATTTTTAATATAGTAACAAAAAATATTTTTTAATATATAAAATAATTTTACTATTGATTAATAATTTGAAAGTTTTCAAAGAATGAAAATTGATAATTTAAATTGATGATGATGATTAACTTTAAGTTGATATTTAAATGAGCTTATAAAATCGATTCGCAAGTGTTATATTTATATTTAAGGGAATTTCAAATTGAAATGACTACTAAGAATCTGTAACTCCGTCCGTAGTACATTCGAATGAATTCTCTTCGTCGTGGTAAATAAAAGTCGTTATCATTCCCACTCACTATTACTATTTCCCATAAAACTTGGAGATGGATACATTTGTTTTAGGTTGGAAGAAAGTGGCGTGAGGGGCACGCAAAGGGAATAAGTAATTGTGATAGTAGGTTTAAAACTTAGGTTTAAAACTTACTGTCACAAAATGGCGAAAATAACAATCATTTTTTTAACTAGTATACCTCTCAAGTAGAGAAAGGGAATACCGAAAGAAAATATAGGTATATATATTGGAAAAGATATTTTTTATATTATAATTATATGGTAAATATACCTGAAAAAAAGATAGATACAAATATATTGAGAAAAAAAATTATTTTTTTGATATTATAATTTTATGTTAAAAAAAAAAAAAAATTAGACATGTGAAAGAGTAATCAAAACTTCTGAAATTTACTATATGGTTATTCAATATAGAAATTCTGATGAATACAGATTTAGCATGAATAATCACGGTTTACTTTTATCTTTAAAAAAATTGGTACCAAAAAGAAAAAGAATATAAATTAAATCTTAATTTTCTTTCCACAAAGTGAATAAGCATAAATCCATGGACATCCTTTAAAATTCACTGATTTATGGCTTAAATATTTTACCCAAATATAATTGCTCAAATTTGAATGTTTGCTAACCAAGAAAACAATTTATTTTAAAGTGTATATGAGTTGATTCTTATTTGAGTAAAAAAATTAAGCCATAAATCAATGAATTTTAAGGAATGTCCATGGGCTAATGCTTATTCATTTTTTGGAACAAAAACTAATATTTGCATAGATGTCATATAGATATATGATGATATATATTGCTTATTCGCACAACCGATTGATATAGTATAGTAATTTGATGATATATATTAATAAAAAGATATGCAATATCCAATTGTTTTGTTATATTCGATATGAGTAGTATAACATAACTTTAGTATACAAAGTTTTTTGGACAAGGAAGACGTCATAATTACAAAAAAGTCATAAGAAAACTTGGAATAGAACTTGAAAATCTGAGTGGGTCGTAAAACATAACATAAACTTGTAAGTGAGAAAAAGGAGGAAACATTTATAAAAGGTCATCCATAGTTTAGAGACTCATTACCTCGAGCTTCTCACCACCCATTTAGATGGCAAAAGTACCCAGTCCAGTGGAGTTTAGTTACCATTTCATAAAATGGGAAGAAAAATAAAATGCCAACAAAAACCCAAATACCTCAATTATTTAAAAGGGAAACGAACATGCCATTCATGTAAAAAAACACATTGAACAGATTTGGAGAAAATAGTTTCCCATGTTTGATTGCATGCGTCGTTGTAATAATTTGTAAGATGAAACCACAAATACAAAGCAAATAAAAGCAACATCTACGAATTGAAGAGAAATGTGGTGTAGAGAAATGACTATCCTGTGGTCACTCTGATATCCATGGATTAGATAAAAGCAACATCTATGAATTGAAAAGAAGTGTGGTACAGAGAAATGACTATCATGTGGTCACTCTGATATTTTTGTAATAGTTTGCTCGCTTCTCACTCATTGGGTCCCTCTGTTTTCAATCTATTTCTCAAAAATTGTTTACTCCAAGATGATTCCCTCTGTTTTCAATCTATTTCTCAAAAATTGTTTACTCCAAGATGATTTTTTGCAGACAAAAAACCAAAAAACAAAAATTAAAACCAAAACTTCTAACACCTCTAAGAGGAAGTTGTAGAAGCATACAAGCGTTGTCAGTACTTGTAACCCCTCTCAGGGGATCTTGTAGAAGCATACACATACACGCATTGGCAAGTGGGTTTTAAGAATTTGTTGATGATATAAATAAACCCTAAACCTTTAACAATAAATTGAGGAAATTGTAAAATTAAAATGACATCTCCATTACCTGTTAAGCGAATTTGTTAATGATATAAATAAACCCTAAACCTTTAACAATAAATTGAGGAAATTGTAAAATTAAAATGACATCTCCATTACCTGTTAAACTCTCTTTTAGATCTCTTCTTCTCTTGGTTGCAGCTGCAGCAGGAGCGCCACCATCGCCTCCTTCACAAAAAAATGTTGTGGATTGTCTGGACCAATAGACATGGAATTTTCCACTGATAGTCTATGGCGTGCGTATGCATCATGGCTGATCCAGGATATCTACTGCAGAGGAATATATTCGAGAGTAGCATTTGTTTACTAGAAGCCGCCGCCGCATAATGAATAGTAACAGTTTGGAGTCGGTGGCCAATCTAAGATATCTACTGCAGAGGAATAAATATCTGAGAGTAGCATTTGTTTAATGAATAGTATTAGTTTGGAGTTGGTGAGTGAAGAGAAGAAGTCGCCGAGATGCGTAGAAGAAGGAGACTTTTTAGTGCTTAAAGGACAGATGGAAATTTATGATATACCCTTGACAGACGACGAAGGGAGGAGAGGAGAGGAACCGTCCCTTAAAAGACGCCTTCGGCCTAAAAAAGACATAATAACTTAGAAATAAGTTAACATGTATTTATTTTAAGATTTTTTTAAGCTATCCATTAATCCAAGCAAAGGGTTTGGAATCGACCAATACATTTCAATGTTTTTTCTCCAAAACTACCTACAAAAATATTCAAAATAAGCCTAAAGATTCAAAAAGGATGGTACCCTACTCCTCCATTAGAAAACATAGAAGAGTATTATCCAGTAAATTTTCAGGATTGTTTTGACACACCAAGCCCTCATAGACCCCAAGAAACCCTGCGGAAATCGTGCAGAGGAGCTCATGGAGAACAATGACTTGATACACAACTGAAATCTTCCTTCCCCTTCAATATTCTTCTTCGTAAAAATTCCTTTATCGAATTTTTCACCGTGGTAAACTTAAGATCAACGGTCCAAAACGTGTTCCTCTCAGCCGTGCTTAGCTCAATTTCAAGCCTTGTTCATTGTAACAAAACTTAAGATCAACGATCCAAAACTCATTCCTCTCAGTCGTGCTTATAGCTCAATTTCAAGCCTCGTGGACACAAACGTCCAAAATGGCCAGTTTTATTAAGCGATTCTAATATTTGATTCCTCGAATACCAAGCGCAGAAAAAAAACATAGAAATGCGTACAACCGGATATTCTCGAAAAATGTCTAGATAAAACTATTCCAAAGCCTATAACAATTTCAACACACAAATACGCCTGAAGACAATTTCAGCCACTGAAAGCTACAAAAGGAATCTTCCATGAAAGCGAGAACATAAAGCCTAAAAAATACAAAAGGAGTCTCTTCAGCCAGAAAAGAGAAAGCATAGAAATGCATACAACCGGATATCCTCGAAAAAATGTGCAGATAAAATTATTCCAAATCCAGTAACGATTTCAGCATACAGACACGGCTAAATGCAATTTTAGCCATTGAAAGCTACAAAAGGAGTCTTCCATGAGAGCTAGAACATAAAACCTAAAAAAATTATGAAGAATGAGGCATTTTATTAGGAGGTCTCTTCAGCCAGAAAGCTTCCAGCAGAAGAACAACAAAATCTTACAAACGTAACAACAACATCGAATGAAAATCAACAACCCTACTATCCTAGACACAAACCTCAAAAATTGCTAGTTGTATTAATCGACTCTAACAGTGGATGTAACACATTCTTCGCATAAAAATAAAAGACAAGAAGCAGAGAACTTCATACAACGAGATACTCTTGAAGGAATGTCCAGATAAATCTATTCCAAATACTTCAACGATTTCAACATAAAAACAATCCTAAAGACCATTTCAGCCGTTGAATGATACAAAAGGATCCATGCATGAAAGCGAGACCATTCCAGACTAAAATATTTATGAAGAACGAGGGGTTTTATTAAAGGTCTCTTCAGCAAGAAAGCTTCCAGCAAAAAAACAACAAAATCTTACAAATGTTGCAGAGGAAAATACAAAAAACCTGCAATCCTTTAAGAAAAAAACGTACAGAGATTCATGCACTATTGTGTATGTAAGAATGTATATAGATTCATTCACCCACACATAATCATTCCGAAATCGCTGGTGCTGCACAAATGTGAGACGTGGCATAATTTAATTCGTAGAGGAAGGATAAAAGTCTTAATTCGTAGAGGAATGGTAAAAGTCATGGAAAAATTTCAATACATGTAATGCACTGATAAGGCATTGACAGACGACGAAGGCGTGAAGGGAACCTCTCCTTAAAAAAAGGCCTTCGGAGTAATAAGTATTTATTTATGGGACGAACTTTTTTAAGTATTTATTTATGGGACGAACTTTTTTAAATAGTATTTATTAATTTTTTTAATTTAATTTTTAAATGTTTTTAATTTAATTTAATTTTTAAAATCTTATTAAGTGGAAAGGTGTACATCTATTGACAATGGGGGGTTTAGTGCTTAATAAGTTTTCTATGTACAGGATTAAATATGGTTGGAATATTATTAGTAGTCACATAAAATAAATGGCTGTGATTTCAATCATTAACTTCCTAGCTTTTATAAAGACATTAGTGTATGTGTTTACTTTTTTACATTTACCTAATCATATTTAAAAATTAGTTTGATAGCTAACTAATTGCCACTTAAGTGATTAACATAAATTAACATATTAACACCAGATAAATAAAGCCTAATAGTTTATTTGTTAATAGATAATAAAATTTAATATATTATTTTAAAGAGTCATTTCATCTTCTCAATCTTTGACGTTCACCAGCAGCTATTTTACTACTCTGCTAGTTATACAACTTTTAACAATATATAACATTAAATCAACGTTGACTTATATATTAGTTTGTATTGATTTAATTTAAAAAAAAAATAATATTTAACATAATAAACAAAAAAATATTTTTTAAATATAAAATAATATATATTTTTTTAGTGTATTGGTTGATAACTTTAAAATCGATAATTAATTTGACAATTAATATCTCGTATAGTTGGTATCTGCAAGTGCTTACTATATTTTTTCTCTAGCGAACATGGTTTTTTCATACCATAAGTTACAAAAATATTTTTGGAGCCCACGAACAAGTTGGGTACTAGTGTAGAGGGTGTATAGCCTCGTACAACATGAGTACCTTTAGAATTTCGTCCTCAACTTGTGCGCAGTAGTAGGAAGCCATTATCGTCCTTTCATAAAATGCTGAACTCCTTGGAAGAAATCATTATTTCTCTCATTGTATTATGTGATTGCTGGTGTGGTTTCTTTGTCTTCATTTTCTCATAGTTTTCATAGATTTGTAGGTTACAAGTTTACTAAAATTGCAAGAAAAGGAATAGATCCCAATGGAGGAGCTAATAGATAATAATTTTTTTTATGGTTTCATTTACAAGATGTCATGGGATTTTAAACTCATGGGCACCACTAAAGTACGATTTTTTACCTCTTTGAGATAGTTATTTGAACTTCTTGAGGGAAATACCAAAATCACCATAAACCAAAGCTTGAAACCCTAACTCCAACCTTCATTCTCAAGTAGACATATCCATTTTTGTTTGGTAAATTACTTTTGTATTGTTAATTAGCATGAAGGACAAGATTTTATAGCCTCAAGCAAGATCGAGCATCCATGCTATATCTATTTGGCTTGTTGGTTTTGGATTCGTTCATTTCTTTAAATGTTCATTAGAACAATTTTGTATTGTTTATTAGCATGAAGGATAAGATTTTACACCCTCAAGCAAGATCAAGCATCCATGCTTTTTATGTTTGGATTGTTTGCTTTGGATTCGTTCAATCATTAAATGTTAATTAGCACAATTTTGAGCTTGGGTGTTGCAAACAAAGTTACTAACTTAACAAGAACTGTGACCTCAAAACGAGAACTCTAGCCCCTAAAACCCATATTTTTGCTTGAAAATCAACCCCCAAATCAAAAAGTGGTGCTACCGGTAGCACCAATTTTTCTAACCAAGTCAAAATTACAACTTTTTCAGGCATGGCCTTAAAAAATCAAATAGTTGCTAAGAAAAACCTTAAAATCAACACCTAAATAAAAAAGTGATGCTACCTAAAGAAACATATTTTTTCTAAATGTTAAAATTATTTTTAATTATGACCTAATTGAAACTGTGGTCTTGAGAACAAATCCCTATGAAAATAAAAAACCCAAATTGGACCCTAAATGGTCACTTGAAAATTTATTTACTATTTTTTTTTTTAATTTACATTAAAAAATTAATAAAGAGAAAGGAAATCTTCTCATTTTTTTTAAATGAAGAAAAAAACACATTTAACAAAATATATTAAAAAAAATAGGCTAACAAAAATAAAAATAAAAAACCTAAATAGAAAGAAAAAAAAAATTAAAATTTCCCCACAAAACAATAAATTATATATATATGGAAAAAAAAATAATAATAAATATCTTGAAAAGTAAAAAAAATATCAGTATTAACAACCATATCCATATTAGAGAAAAAATACTTGAGGATTCTTAGTTGGTTCTCAAGATCATGGTGACTCCTTGCCATAAGAACAATATCATCAACATAAAGAAGAAGATTGAAGACTATACCAGTGAGAGTAGGGCTGACACAACCTACTTTTTCCAAACAATCTTCTAACTTGTCAATGTATATGCCAAAAAAGGTAGGGGACAAGGGACAACCTTGTTTCAATCCAATATTGCAGGTAATCTCTTTCGACCAACCCTCGGTTTTTTTTAACTTAGCAATAACGTTCTCATCCATCTTTATTGCAACAACCCTCAACTCGATAGGCACTTTTATCTCTTCCAAACTATTCCAAAGGTTTTTTCTAGGAACCATGTCAAAATATTTTCTAAAGTCAACAAAAATACAAAAACAAATCGTTCTAGTATTGCAGAACTCTTCCGCAATGATCCTAAAGGTAACAAGATGGTCCATAGTTGAATGATATGTCCTAAACTTGGCTTGGCCTTTAGCTCTTTTACTGTGACTTTCTAGCCAAAAGATAATCTTCTTTTCCAAAATAATTCCATAATGCTTGACTAAAATTGGGCTAATCATAATGGTCCTATAATTAGAGGGAATGTTTCTTTCCTCATTTTTAAAAATAGGAACAATGAGGCTTTGCGTCTAGGGTTTAGGGAAGCCCTGGTTGACTTCTATATTAAAGAGATTGTGTATGTGAGGGATAAGGATAGGCCCTACGATTTTAAAAATTTCAGCTTGCTATCCTTCAATGTCCTTAGGTTTCCCATTTGCAAGTCACTTAACCCCGAACTCTATGTCATCTAAAGAAAAAATGACATTCTTTGTAGGGACAATAGGAATGGTGTCCATGGAATTAGGGAACTCATAAAGAATTTTAAGGTAGGAATTCCAATTCCTTAAGGGAATCATATTACTTTCTTTAGTATTGTGGTTTATAATTTGGCTCCAGAACTTCTTAGGATCCATCTTAGATAGTTGTGAAAGTTTCTCTTTCCTTTTACTGATATAATACATTTTTTCCTTTTAATTAGGGATTTGTACGTATTGATATTATCAAGTTTTAAAGACTCATTAGAAGAATCCCTAATAGTTTTCCTAGCAATTTTACATTCTTTATGACACCAAGGGTTGGTCGTTCTATTATTCTTTTTATAGGACACCTCGAAAGAGAACTTTTTAATAGAAGTGGAAAGGGTAGTTTTAAAATTTTGATAAGAGTTCTTCAATGTTGTCCTTATAAGTTAGGAGATGTAATTTACTATTTAAATCCTTTAAGAAAAGGTCAACTTTACTTTTGTGAAACGCAATTGTCTTTGATTATCAAAATTCTGTTCAATGGCGCTCCTGTTCATGGACAAGTTTAGAGTTAGGGTTAAAGATTTATGATTAGAGTCAAGTTCATGGTCATTTAAAAGGTTAAAAGTTGTTATTTGGTTGGAAACATGGATATCAGATATCAAATAATCTGCGACACTACTACCTAGCCCATGAATATAGGTCATCTAGTTGGAGTTTGGCCACTTCATTACTCCATTGCAAATTATTAGGTCTTGGGAGCTGCAGATCTTGACCAACTCAGTACCAAATAAATTCTCAATCAAGTCTTTAGAGATTCTTTTGTAGCTATTAGATTATACATATATATTTCAATTTTTTTTAATGTTTTTTTTTTTTTTACTTTTCTAAAGTTTTAGGGCCATAAATTTGTGTTTTTACCTTTTTTTTCTCTCATTTTAGCTTAGTTAATATATATTTTTAATTTTTTAGCTTTTTTTTTTCTTTTTAGTTTTATAAGTTTATTTATTTATTTATTTTTATTATATAAATTTGGTTTTTAAATAAAAATTTTTTTAATTTCAATTTTTTTTTTCTAGTTTTTAATTTTATATTTTTTTGCTAAATATTTAAAACTAGTGTTATTTAACTACAATGATTTTTTATGTATTGAAGTAAAGGTAAAAAATGTGTTAAAAATGATATTTCAAAAAAGTGAATGGTAGAAAATATTTTTAAGATTGAAAGAAGCATGGAGAATGACTAAAAACACAAGTGAAAAAAAAATTAGAAAAATTTGAAAATAGATAAAAAATCAAACATTTAAAAAAATAATTTGGAAACATTATGGATTAGAAAATTTAAAATGTCAAAAAACCACCTAAAAGGGAAGGCGGTCTGCTATTGTAGTACCATTTTTAAAAACTAGATAAAAAATGTGACTCCCAAAAAAATAATAACTTTATAGAGTTCTCGTTAAGGTGGTAACTATGTTTTCACTATTCATGAGCTAAATGTTTCGACATCATGAGATGCCAAAAATGCATTTCCAACTCTCTCATTAAGCTTGAGAATGCACATTTCTGGGGCTTAATTGAAGAGACATTTTCAACCCTCTTCTTTAGAGTTGAAAAGCATATTTTCCAACAAATTTTACACACAAAATATAGACCAAAATGTGCATTTTCCAACTCTCTCATTGAGCTCTAGAATGGAGACTTTTTAGAAGATAACATCTTTAGTCTTCTTTTCAATCTTTAAAAAAAGCAAATTCTAATTTCTTCTCCCTCATGCAGGCACATTTACTTTCAACGCTAGTTCGTTCATTTTGAATTTGGGTGTACTATTTCATGCTTGTTTAAAATCATTGTATCATCTTTTTAACTTTATAATTATTAATTATATACAATATTAAAATAAAATTATAGGAGGTAGTATAAGCAACTTTGTTGTTCTTGTTTTAAATGTTTTGAAATTAATTTAATTTTTAAAATTTTATTCTTAAATGTTTTTAATTTAATTTAATTAATCTTATTCTTAAATGTTTTTAATTTAATTTAATTTTTTAAAAATATATTTTTAAATGTTTTTAATTTTAGTTTTTTTTTTTAATTTAATTTATTTTTTAAGAATTTTGTTGAGTATTTTTTGAAAAAGAATGAAGAAAAAGTAAAGTAGAGAGGACCATCTTAACATTATTATTAATTTTTTTTCCATTGAAAATTGTACATTGTATTAATATTTATATAATCTGTTCACATAATCAAAACATTACATCCAAGGCTTCTTGAGTTTAAAGTCTTATCCACTGCTATAATCTACTTGGAAAATCCAATTTCCTTTCAAAACTGGCACCATAAACATTTTAGACAGTTAGACAAAACTTTTCAAAAACGTTTTTGTCTTTCATACATAAATAGTAGAAAAATAAGCACAACCCCCTTCATTGCAATAAGACAACACAATAAGAGAACCCCATAGAAAGAATTCTAGTACAAATTTAAAAAGAGATTTGGGACCTCTTGACCATCTTCCCACTGATTATATGTTATGTTCCTTGGACACAAAGAGAGGGCCTTTTTTGAAAAGAAATCATCCTCTTGGTTCTCTTCTCTGTATACATGCGCAAAGGAAATATTCGAAAAAAACTTGATGAGTTCCTTTACCCTGTCCTTCCAACAATCTATTGAAACTGCCTGTAGAGTGCCTCTTCCATTAAGCCATTCAATGACTATTTTAGAGTCCCCTAATACATGAAAGTCTGTAATAGAAAGTCTATGTGTCAAGGTTAGAGAAGCCCAAACACCCATAAGTTCTGCTCTTGTATTTGTTCCTCTTCCACAATTTAGAGTCTCACTTGTATATTCTGTGATCATTGATTTTTATGACTCCTCCTGCGCCACTTAGATATTCATTCCTTTGCGTTGCACCATCAAACCATCCTATAATTTTATCACTTGGTAGTGCAAGAGATGCGCATCTAAATTTAAGGACTTTTTCCTTTCGCCTGTGACTGCTCGCCGCACCTAAAGAGAAAAATGTTATCTTTTGAATGGAAGGACTCCTTGACTCAAAGATAGCCAAGTTTCTTTCAAGCCAAATGAACCAACATATAAAGGCTAACAGACATGGGAATTTGGGATTCTGTATAGCCCAATTTTCAAAACATTCCTTCACTCATGAGCCAGTCCACCATGTAGTAATCTTGAGGGACTCTTTGATCCTTTTCCAAACTGAAATAGTAAAAGGGCAATAAACAAAGAGGTGTTTTCTAGTTTCTCGATTTCCTTTGCAAAGATGACAGAATCCTGGCCCTGCCGATCCTCTCTTTTGTAAATTTTTCCAGGTAAGTATTTTTTCTTCAATCACAAGCCAGGAAAAAAGATTAATCTTTTGGGGACAATCCCAACACCACAATTTTTTCCCCCAACCTCCTATTTTGTTTTTCCAAATCTTGGCTGCAAGTGCATTGTAAACAATTTTAACTATGATCTAACCAGAGCTATCTCCACCTGTCCATATTAACGCATCCACTCTATCAGATAGTTGTATGCCTGATCCAATAAAGCTCTTCCTGTACCATTCCCATTCCATTGCAAGGTTTCCCTCCAGTCCCAAGTATTATCTGTCTAGCCAATTTGAGGAGATCGTGCCCTGAGGAGAAGCTCGACTAGTTTGGAAAAGAAAATACACATTTTTAATATTTAGACAGGTAATCAACTCAGCAGATAGAATAGATTCCTTCCCCATGCCCAATAATTCATCCTTTCCAACAATAATGGAATCTCCCGCAGTGGGTTTCCATGCTAGCCAATGCACAATCAAAGGTAAAGTATTCAGTAAGCTTTTCCAAGTTTGGGAGCCAAAAGACAAGACTGAAGAAGATGTTCAAGCCATGTTGTCATAGAGATACGGCGGAAATATTTGTCTTTTATCACCCTCTGCCAAATACCAGGTTGCATCAATCCATGCCACAAAGTATTAGCCGCCAATGCCTTGGAAAAACAAAATATGTTTCTCAATCCCCAACTGCAAAAAACTTTTGGTTTTGAGATGGTCTCCCATCTGCATAAATGGTAAGTCTGAGTTTGTTTGTTGCCTGACCAAAGAAAAGAAAAAACCAGCTTATGGATCCGATTCAGAACATAATTCAAAATGTGAGACAAGGCCATCCAATAAACAAGTCGACTCTCTAACACTGCTTTTATCAACACATATCTTCCCCCCCAATGTAAGAAACCGATTTCACCAATGGTGGATACGATTCTAAAACTTCATTAAAAGCCACTACCAATCCTCCTCCTTGTAGCTATCTGACTTTAAATAGAATCCCATGTATTTAAAACCAGCCGAAAGATTCATGAAGTTGAAATGAAAGAAAATTTTCAAATCATATAGAGTTCCTTGTTGGACACCGTAATGTAAAAAGGTGGACTTATTGTTGTTGATCATCAATCTCGTAGCACCGCAAAAGGTGTTTAGAATTTTGTGAATTTCCTTCCATTCTGAGATCATTTCTCTGGACATTATAAGCACGTCATCCATGAAAAGTAGATGGAGGATCTTAATAATCCTAGAAACCTTGATTCCCAACAACTTCCCTTCATATTAACAAAAGAGGCGACAATGGGCAGCCTGTCGCAAACCTCTATCACTTTTGAAGAAGTTAGTGGCCTCGCCATTGATCAGGATGGTGTATGTTGTTGAGGCAACACAACCCATAATCCAGTTTGTCATAAGAAGTCCAAAACCACATTGAATAAGCATAAACCTCAGATAATCCCAGTTTGTGCAATCGTAAGCCTTTTTAAATCTAACTTCATGATGATATCTTGAAGTTTTTGGCCTTGATACTATGAAGGCATTCCTATGCTGTCCCTGTTACATCTAAATTTTGTCTTCCCTTGAGGAAACCCAACTATTCTTCTTTTATGATTACTTTTAATTATGGTTTTATATATGATAATGATGATGGTTTTATATTATTGTTATTTTTAATTTGTGATCATTTTTAATTATGGTTTTATATATAATGATGATTAAGTTTGATTGAGATGG
>ML789865.1:502590-534296 GCA_009831015.1 Picea engelmannii | reverse complement strand
TTCATCCTCCCTTGAAATCCGGCCTTCTTTTACCTCTTCTTCTCTCTGAAATTCGACTTGTATCAAATGAATGTATAATGATGTTTATTTATACCATTTATGTCACTTCATTTTAACATTAGGGTCGACCTGACACTTTCTTATTTTGTAATTCTTTTCTTTAATTGTCTTCAGGGCCTACATGTACAATTCACTTTGTCATCTTCAAAAATTCATTTCTCCTCAACCATGAGGATCCACGTGATGTGCCACATACCACCGGAAAGAGCATGATGTATACTATCCATCCATGGGTTTTGTATCTTCATTTTCATTTTCCTTCATGTCCAAATAACTTCATCAATATTCTGGTCCAAAACCCATGACTAGGGTTGACATCAATGACAACAACCAATCTTCCAACAATTACGCTTGGCGGGTGGAATGACATGCTAGTTAGGGACATATACCTGAAAGTACCTATTGAACAATCAACACACCCTAAAAAGCCTATGTCAATTTTTTTACTTTTTGGGTACCCCTTGATCTTTGCACTATCTGATTCAACTCCATTTATTATGAAATTTTTTTCCTTTGCTTGTTATCATGAATCTCATCAACTATTAAGGTTTGTTTGAAACTCCATGACTTTAAAAGACTTAACGCCCAAATAAAGTATCAAAATCCAAAACACTTCACCCAACACACTCAGATTCAACATCAATAGGAATTCAAAGAAGGAAAGAGCCACTCGAGAAACCTTAGTCACCAAGCATCGATCTCCATCGACATCGGAAAAAGGAAGTTTTTGTTTGCGCCAAAGTTTTGCATAAGGATATTTCCAATAGCTAATTCCTCTTCGACATCGGTAAAAGACGAGGGGAATAGACGTTAACAAAGAAGGAAAATAGATCATTGATATCCGATACCCGATGTGTTTATCGAAATTAGGGAAGACCTAAAAGGATCGCAACGAACATTCTGACCATGATAAAGAGTTTTCCCCATCGTCGATCCCTGAAGCGTTTCGGCATAGAGAATTTTTTGAGGAAGCTAATCCGAAGAAAAACACATGATAGGTTTATCGTTGATCGCCGAACCTGGATACCTTTTCGGCATCGACAAGCCAAGGTTTGTTTTAAAATGAACAAATTAAGGAAAGTCCTGACTCCGATTAATACATGTGAATTAGGTCATCGGTCTTCAATGCCACGTGTCTTTTCCAGGTCGGGGAACCGTACTATCTAGTTTTACCCCGAGTAATTCTTGGTTCCCTAGGTCCAAGTCACACCTCTGAGTCAACTTTTCCATGACAACATTGTACAATGATATTGATCAGTGTCAAAACGTTTGCGAGGGACATCGACGAAAACGGTCATAGCGCATCCTCGATCCCCTATCCACCCACTGAGAAAGCAACATGATTGGACGTTTTAGCGTTAGATACGATTAGATTTGGAGCATTTAAGGGGATAATTAATACCAAACCCTGCATTAATTTTTACCGCGTATGCCAATGAAAATGGATGTTGGCACAGGGGTTGATCCAGGGTTCAATGCTTCAACAATGCACCAACAAAACCCTAACTATTGGCCCTTTTGGCATCACCTACGAAGCAGATGAAGTCTCACTCGAGGTAGAGGTAAAGGTGGTTGCAGGACTCAAGTGTCTACAAACTAGCTGGGACACAGATTTGTGATTACAACACTTAATAGAGCACTTAGTAGCTAACATTCATCAGTATTTAACCCTTATTCACATCGTAGGTCGAAACCCTAATTACAAAACAATGAAATATCCAACAAGATCTAACACACCCAAGCACTTAGCATATAGAAATAGATCAGATCTAGCATTCATTCACATCACTAAGAACTAAGCTACTATTATATCCGATGCATCTAACATATATCACTGCACTAAGCATAAATCACAATAATCACGTAACAACCATAAGCACAAAGCAATCACAACACATGATATACGTGGTTCACCCCAGTGTGGGGCTATGTCCACCAACTCTTCTTCTTCTTTATTATCTTCTGTCAATCCCCTTACATGAACAGAGCCACAAACTAACTCCGCATTGGACAAGAGATCTACGTACACCTCGCCATATCCTCCTTCCCTGAGTTAGGTTCAAGCATAGAGTCATTCTTACAATTACTTTCACTCAGCCCTGCAAGTTCTCAACACACAGTATGCACAAAGCTAGCTTGATCACATAGATCTGACTACTTGCACTTATCACAAAATCACACTTAGATTACATATGCATCTTTCTTACATTGCCTAGCTTTCTATTAATACATTACAAAATGGCCTAAACATGGGTAAACCCATACATCCCCATACTCGTTATATAAACCCTAAACCCAAAAATTCCCTAAAAAGAGGTCGATATCCAACGATCTCCAATTCGCCTTGTGCTCTGCCTTCGACCAGCCTGTCGAAGTCCCAAAATGGTCAATCAGTGACCAAGGCTCTCCAAAAATTGTTCAAGGGCCAACAGGCCCCCAACACTGACCTGTGACTCATCCCAAGTCACTATGATCTGGGTAACTCTGCCTCAAAGGCATCGAGCTTAGCTCGAGCTACCTCAACCTGTTGCTTCACCAGAGCCTCCTTCTCGGTGAACTCCTGAATAATATTTTCTGTCACAAGTCCTTACAAGTGTTGTTCTACTATGGTGACCACTTGTTCTAGTTCTTCACCTTGTCCTTTAATTTCCTCAAAAAGTGTGAAAGATTCATCCTGCACAGGTTGGATTCGCTGAGTCACTTCCATGAATTTACTCTGAATGGCATGGTCCTGATGTTGAACCATGCACTATTCTTGGGAAGTTTTCATCCTTTCAACCACTGACAGAGGCTTCAACTTTGCTTGTACTAATGTTGCTTGCTGCTTTGCCTCCTAGTGTTGTGACTCCAGTTTCCTTAGTTCAGGATCCTCTGCAAGACACTCATAAGTTTGCGTGCTTCGACTAATGTGTTGTTTACATTCCAAGGCCAATGCCTTGATTCTCTAGACTGCACTCTGGGAAGTTTCTTCTCTTTGGCCTCACACTTCCTACGGAGTGCTAGGCACTGCTTGTAACTCTAGTTCTGCTACTCTCTGTTGGAGTTGTTGAATGGATTCAGCAAGCTTTGCCACTTGATCCTCTACCAAGTCTTCTTCCATATGCTCTAATCCCATCATAGAGTGAAGTGATCTAGTGAATGATTCTTTCACTCCAATCTGCTCTGCTAGCAACTATTCTTTCTCCTTTTGGATCTACGCTCTATCCTCTGCAAACTTGGCTTGGAGGTCATCTTTTTCTTGTTGCGCAACTCGGCGTTGCTCTATGGATTCCTCTTGTGATTTATTTAGTGCTTCTGTGGCCTTCTCTTTTTCCTCCTGGACACGACGAAGGTGAGCTTTGGTCGCATCTGTTATTCTGTGTAGTTGGGTAGGCTCATCTCCCAACTCTATTTCTTCTAATGACGATGGCACAATGGATACCACACGGCTAGAGTAGAGGGCTTGCTGTACCCCTTTCAATTCTACTTAGATTTGGTCATACATGGTTTCTTGCTTGGCTTCGTTATGCTGTAAAATATCTTCGGAGGTATCTGATACAGCGACGATGATGAAATCTATGTCATCCATCATGAGTACAATCTGCATCTGAGGTTTACTAGCTTTTGACTTCTTCCACGATGTAGGTTTCATGGGGGAAACCTTTCTTTTCTTGGAGGTCTCAGCTTCATCAAGAGGATCCCTATGCGGTGTTACTTCGTTTTGCTTCTACTTGTCTTCTTCTCCTTTTTCCTCTTCTTTGTCTACTTCGTCACCTCCTCCTCCTCCAGGTGAGTCTAAAGTAGTCTCTTATGATACACTGTTCAGCTCCTGTACCTCTTCCTTCTTCTTCCTTATACTGTTGCTGGGTGCATCATATTCTTTGCGAGTAACTACATGACTTCCGATGAGGTCGGGGTCAGATAGTTCTTCCTGGTCATCTGGTATAAGGAACTCTGTAGGCCATTCCTTAGTTATTTCTTCCATGTCCTCCTCTGTAAGCTTATAATAAGACTGGAGCTCTTCTTTTATTTTGTCTACACACATAGTGATTATAAAAAAAATGCCTATCTGCGCAGAACTTCACAAATGGTCTAAGCCTGTGCAAGGTGTTCGACGTCATACAAGTGAAAGACTTAATAGCCCTCTTCAAATGCAGGTAATAGGTGTGGAACACCGCATTTGACTACCATTTCTTACCCATGTTTCTCAAATACCAAAGCGTAGTGAACTTCGCAGCTAAGGGTTCAGACGGCTCAATCTCAGGGAAGGTCTCACCTTCTGGTATCTCCCAAGCAATGACAATGATGAGGATCAATAGCAAACTAAAATGAAACTCATAGCCTTGATCCTGAGCTTTGTGACAGTCTTTCTCTAACTGGTTGACGAGGTAGTTTTCCTATTTCATCTGTAGTCCTTCAATGCACTTTCTCGCGAGGTCAATAACAAACCATGTGACCTGCGTGGGTCTATTATTTATTACTATATTACCAACGATCAACTGGCAGGCTAGGCACACTATGCCATTTTGGATGGAGGCTACCTTGTAGCCTCACTTCCCCTTCTCCACATCGCCATAGGTGTCTTTAATTTTCTGCACCAGGGCATGATCTGTAGCCTTCCCTGGAAAAGCCCTGGATAAAAGTCTTGTGGGTCTGGTCCTTGCATGCTCAATATGGTGATCCGATGGATCAATGCCGGATCTATGGTGATGCGTCTTTCTAGCCACAGATAACTGCCATGGAATCAAGACAGTAGGATTTTAACACACACATTAACCTCCTGATGCCTTCCAAAGTGGGGTATCTTCATTATGTTAAGAATAATGGACCTCGTGATGTCCATGGTCCATGGCTGGGGGATGATCTTCGGCTTCTTCCCCTTGGTCTTGGTCAAATACTTATGTGGTGTGAGCATTCCATGGTTCTTGCGATCTCCCAAGTTG
The DNA here is from genome assembly GCA_009831015.1 of Picea engelmannii. Classification (NCBI taxonomy): domain Eukaryota; kingdom Viridiplantae; phylum Streptophyta; class Pinopsida; order Pinales; family Pinaceae; genus Picea; species Picea engelmannii. Next base: position 529,314 of record ML789865.1, on the reverse strand, counting down.
AAGTCACTGATCTTCAACGTCATAATTTGTCCTAGCTGTGGTCCATCTGCGCATACCCCCTTCAGAAGGTATACGGTGATTAAGGTGTAGTCGAAGTCCCTCAGGACACTGTCATGACTAACCGCTCTAGCCAGAGGTAGGATATAGTTGGGCAGGATAGATGGGATGAGCTTCAAATTCGCTAATTTATCATGATGCTTGGTTCATTTCTATGTCGTAGCTCGGGATGGTCCATATCCATGAGCAGTCGATGGGGATTCTTACACTCCTCTTGTTGACGAGGCTTGGAATCCTATGGACATGACCTTCTCAGCCATGATATCTATGAGGATCTCTTCGATGGGTTTGTCTACTGCGTTGAAGTCATCCGACATGCACGCTCGAGATCATGTCGGTGATCAAATACTCAATGTAACATAATGGGTGGCAAGGTCTCAATAGGCACAGCACGAAAGAAACTAGTTCTCTATGGGCTCAAATAATCATTGTTTGCAAAAGTGTTCTCGGTGCAATGCTCGACGGGATAAATAGCTAGCATCGTAATAGATTCTTCCAATGGGTAGGAATGCCTTAATCAATGCAATTCCATCCATTATGGTGTGGTCCCAACGGTCTAATGGCGATCTTTCTGGCCATAACTACATTTCTAGCCATTATGGAGCGTCGGTCTAACGATCCGGACGCTTCCAACAGTCATATTGCTTCGCCATGGTGAAGTTCCAATATTCATTGTTCTTCTATCCCAACGAAGTTCAAGTTCTGTAAACCTTCCTTCTGCAAGTCCTCTCTGGAACTTCCTGCAATTTTTCTAACTTTGCTTTCTTCTTGCTGATATTTCTGGATTTCTTCCCTATGATTTGAGTCACTGGGTTCCTCTTTCCATTTTTATTCTTATCTTTTCTTAGCATAGTAACTTCGCATTGTTGCGGGTCGTTCAAGGGTAATACTTCTTTTCTTTCTGGAGTAGGTGCTCTACTCTCTTGCATGGACATGTGTTTCAAGTCTTCCTATGTTCCTTCAACTTTGACATCCAGATCTCTGGTCCTTAGTAGCTTCGACTTGTCCTCTTGTTCTTCTAGTAAGTGTGCTATTCTCCTAGCCATAAAATATCTTATTTCTTGCTTTTTTTGTTCTAGATCTTCCGCTTCTTGTTTCCTTCGTATCTGATCTTTCTCAATCCAAGTTTTTCCTAGCAAAATAGAAAATGGGGCATTGTTCTCAACAAACTTAACGACCTCAAATTCTTCCTCTGTCGAAGTACCATGAGCAGTCATAGGTATCTGGGTAAGTCTTCCACATAGGCTTATCAATTTTCCTTTAAACAATCCTATTCCTCCCAATGAAGGAATCATAGCATGATTTCCCAAAATTTCCCAAGTTCTTTCTATCATAATATTCACCTGTGTTTCCTCATCTAGAACACAATCTATGTCGAAGTCTCCTATTCTTGTTTCTATGCACTCCTTCTCTCTTAAGATCTCTGATAAGTTGATGTCTCTGTGATCATTCAGGGTTTCTTTCATCTGTAATAATACAGTCTCTGATTCTTTCTGGGGTTCTATAATATCCTTAGTTTCTTGGCCTTTCTCATGGTTTTCTTGTCTCATATTCATATTTTCAACTTTAGCAATCAATATAGGGCAATCCAAAACTTCATGGTCCATAGCTTTACAGCAAAGACAACTAGGACCTCTACCAGGGAATTTCTTAGCAAGATGTCCTAGTCTTCTGCAACTGTAACAAAGAGTTAATCCTCTCTTTCTTTTAAATGATCCCCAACCTTTTATGTACTATGCACTGGGATCATAGTAACTAACTTGCAAAAAAATATTTCTAGGATCCTGCATCCATTTGTTATTCCAAAAATTCTTTCTATGCATAGGAATAACATATCTTTCATTACTTCTATCAGATCTACTCATATCAAATTTACTCATATCAAATCTTCTTTCTTCTCATTGTGCCCTAGTTTTAAGACTAGGACAAAATCTATCAAGCATTCCTAGATTCATTCCTTCAAAAAAAAAATTCTTCACTTATCTTACCTTTCTCAGAGCACAGAGCTTTAAGATCTTACCTCTTTTATTCGGATCAGACTTCCCTTCTTAGCACAGAGATTCACAAGACAAGTAGAATATTGTGCACTACAACAACAGATCTATGCACATAGCTTTCTCTTTTCTTCAATTCTTAGCAATCACAGTTTCAGGTCCCAGCAACAGAGCCATTTATTGGCACAGGGGCAGAACCAGGGTTCAACGCTTCAACAACACACCAACAAAACCCTAACTACCAGCCCTTTCAACATCACCTGCGAAGAAGATGAAGTCTCACCCGAGGTAGAGGTAAGGGTGGTTGCAGGAATCAAGTGTCTACAACCTAGCTGGGACACAGATCTGTGATTGCAACACTTACCAGAGCACTTAGCAATTAACATTCATCAGTATTTAACCCTCATTCACATCGTAGGTTGAAACCCTAATTACAGAACAACGCAATATCCAACAAGATCTAACACACCCAAGCACTTAGCATATAGAAATAGATCAGATCTAGCATTCATTCACATCACTAAGCACTAAGCTACTATTATATCCAATGCATCTAACATATATCACTACACTAAGAATAAATCACAATAATCACATAACAACCATAAGCACAAATCAATCACAACACAAGATATACGTGGTTCACTCCAGTGTGGGGCTATGTCCACCAACTCTTCTTCTTCTTTATTATCTTCTTTCAATATCCTTACATGCACAAAGCCACAAACTAACTTTGCATAGGACATGCGATCTGCACGCACCTTGCCAGATCTTGCTTCCCCGAGCTAAGTTCAAGAATAGAGCCATTATTACAATTACTTGCACTCAGCCCTGTAAACTCTCAACACACAGTATGCACAGAGCTAGCTCGATCACATAGATCTGACTACTTGCACTTAGCACAATATCACACTTAGATTACATCTGCCTCTTTCTTACATTGCCTAGATTTCTATTTATACATTACAAAAGGGCCTAAACATGGGTAAACCCATGGACCAACATCTTCATACCCATTATATAAACCCTAAACCCAAAAATGCCCTAAAAAGGGGCCAAGATTCCGCGATCTCCTCTTCGCCTTGTGCTTCACCTTCAACCAGCCTGTCGAAGTCCCAAAAACGGTCAATCAGTGACCAAGGCTCTCCAAAACTTGGTCAAGGTCCAACAATGGCCATTTAAAATCACCGATATAACATATCACCCCCGTGCCTCCACCGTCAACCCTTGATGAATTTAAGTTGTAGAGATTCGGTGACATATTTGTTTAAATTTCACTCATCACCCAAATTGAATGGCTGATGTGACATGGTACGTTCTTCCCTGGTTTAAATTCTCTTGAGCCATTGTAAATGAAATCATTCTGAGTGCAAGGAAATTCAGAGCATCCAGAGAAGAGAGATGAGTAACTCGAAGGCTGCAGAGATCCCGTGAGTATCAAAATAAGTAGATTTTAGCAAGCTTCACAGGTACGTATCCAAGTCTGTAAATTTTACATGGCTACAAATTATATGTTGCTTATTTGATTTTTTTCTTTACACAGTCTCTGAAGGTTTATTTTGATTACAGGAACAATACCTCCAAGAAATCCAACCACTAGATGATCGTTGAGGGTGTCGAAGATGAAAGAACCATAGTTAGGTGAAGGCTCCTCTCCAGGGGTCGCAAAACAATTGGAATACACTTTGAGACCAGAACCTGTCATCAAAAAAGAAACAAAGAATGTATTTATTCATCCTCCATCCTTTGGAGATACAGAGTTAAGCACAGGGACCAAGGTGACACTCCCACATTGGGGAGAGCTCTTTAAAAAGATCAGTGAGGAGGAATACCCGAAATATATCCCACATAGTGACCTATATGTAAGAGAACTCGACGACGAGGTGTTCCTGAACATCCGACGGTCGTACCTACATATGGTTGCGAGAAGAACCCCTTTTTTTCCTTACATTGAAGTTGTTGGAGCCGCCCTTGTTTTATTTTTACCTTGCACGGTTTTCAATTTCTGATACTTGAAATCTAAAGTTAATTTTCCTTTTCCTCCTGAGATATTGAAACTCTGCAACCTTGTCATGTAAGCAGTGATTCTTTTTCACTCTCGAAACACATCTATTTTCTTAAAATGTTGCTCTCTTTGGTTTACTTCGGGATTTCGCAGGTCGGATCATATAACTCATGAATTCACAAGTCCCGAGTCACGAAGTGGCGAAGTTGTTTTAAATTTTCGATCACTCAAGACCATAACTAGGGTAAAAACTTTAACTCAGTGATTGGGCGTCGTTGGGGGTTCGCACCTCGGTGCTCGCTAAGTTCGAATTTTTACTTTTACAGCTCCGAGAGCTGAGAACACGAGGTTCTTTCGGGCTAACCCTGGTCAAGGATTAAAGGCAAAAAGACTAACCTTGGTTAAATCTGTTCTCGGCATCTCGCCACTCGGCATTATCTTTTAGAAAGTTATGTCATCTAAAACCCCGACTCACGAAGTCGCGACATAATTATAACTTGATTAATTAATCGCCTAATCTAAGATTTTCCTCCCCTTAATTGAGTCTTAATTATCGCCATCTCGCAGTTTCGCGACTCGGCATACTAATCTCCCAGAAAATTGTCTTCGAAGTTCTGAGGGGCAATATGGCGAATAAATCGATTATAAAATTAATAATACTCCAAATCATGATTACTGTTAATTAAGCCAAAATCGGTCCTCGCAGTCTCGCGAGTTGAAGACTCAAAAATTTAAAAGGAAATCCACGATGCAGCGAAAAGCGAGAAAGTTATTAACGTTTCTAAGTTTTGATAATTTAAAATAAAGTAAAATATGTCCCGCGCATCGAGGCTTGCACGTTTCCCGAGGTAGCTATTTTCTCTCCATACTCCGACTGACTGTCAAACCGCCAAAATTTATGATATTAAGGGGAGGATAAGGTGAATCTCTGTGTAAGATCGGATTTTTACGACATAAATTTATTTCGAATTTCGAATTGACATGCTTGTTTTGGAAAGGTACCGTTTTTTCAAATATATGCAAGAGCTACGTTTCATTATGCATTTTTCAAAGCACACAGAGCTCGTCATTTTCCGAGTGAACTAATTTCTGCATGTATACACAAGTCTATCACAGAAGGGAGAAAACACAAGTTTCAGTTATGGCCCCACGGAAAGCAGCGAAGGCGAATGTAGAAGTCACAGGACAGGGTCACAGAGTATCGGGAGCAGAAGTCAAGTGGTAAACCGTCTTCGTTCTTCATGTCAGCATATATCATGGACGCGGTATGTTCCATGACACCATTCCCCTTGATGAACTGGGCTTGGAATCCATCTCAAGAAAAACCTGTGCACGAGTATCATGACAAACTATGGGAGAACAAAGCAGGAAAGTTCATATATGAGGTTTTTAATTGGGTGATGGTGCCCATGCATATCGCCATTTTTGGACACCCACCACCTCGCGTCTTGGACAGTTTTGCAACAGGTCTGAGTGGCATAGAAGATTGGTATGTGGAGGCAGATTTTTTGTATTTCCGAGTTTTCGGATCTTCTTTTCCCCCTCATGCATTGCCCTTGTTCATCCCCGACAAGCTGTCTTGTCGAGAAGTTGCCTGGAAAACGGTAATTGGAGGCGTAAGAAAGGAACTCAAGGGTTACTCCAAGAAGGTATGGCCTTCTTTCTCTATTCGGTTGAATTCCTATTCTTTATTAGATTTTGGGCATGCCAAAGCCGAGGCTACTGCCCTGGAGGACCTAAGTCTGGTCTCCATCGAAGTTAAAAAACATGATCCACAAAGAGTTGTAAGCAGCCATTTGACTCATTGCGGGCTCAAGAGATTTGAGCATGAAAATTCACCCTCGGATGACGTTTTCCGAGGGGCAAGATCGTATGAAGAAGTGCTAGCCCGGATCCAATCATTAGCACCAGAAGACACAACATCTGTATTAAAGTTCCAAGAACATAGACGAAGAAGCCTTCCCGCTGTGTTGGGAGGTTTGGGTATTTTCGAGGCAAAACAGAAGGATGCTGAAGGTTCTGAGGACCCAATGTCTAACCCCGAAAAACACCAGGAAGGGGAGCAAATGAAAAGTCCTGAAGCAGAAAAAGAGACAGAGACTACGAACCCACCTAGGGAATAGAGTTCAGAGGAAGAAGTAAAAACTCCAGGCCCATCAAGGGAACAGAAACCAGAGACTGAAACTGAGACTCTGGATATTCCAAAGGAGCAGAACCCCGTCGGTACTCCCAAAGAATCGATAAAACAAGTAGGAGAGCCCATCACCTCGGTCACACCCTTGCAGTCGGCACAGGGAAATGTCGGCAAGGGATGGATATTTAACGAAGAACTGAGACCCATTAGAGCAGAGGAACTCCCTCCAAATGAGTTCTTTTTAGATAAAAAGAGGAAGGCCGTAGTGAAAAAAGAGTTCTATCAAGAAGGAGAGTCCACTGTAAAAAAATATAAAATCATGACTAATGGAAAAAATAAGAAAAGTTACCAACTTGCCACTGAAATCGCGGGAACGCTGGGGGCATATGCTTCGGCAAATCAATTCTCAGTTGGGCTTATGAATAACCAATTAAAAAGGAAAAATTGCCTAATCAGGACCCTCGAGGCTAGATTGGCTACTGCCACAGAGAATGCTAAAGGTCAGGCCAGCGTGGAGATAGAACAGGCCAGAATGGATGACAAAAAAGAAATAGAAATGCTAAAGACCAAGCTTGAGCAAGCACAGTCGGTGGTCTGAGATGGTAGAGCGCAGGCGGGCCAATAGAGAAATCTGATTGAGCAATTGCAGGTTCGAGCAGAAATCGCCAAGAGCAGAGAAATAAACATTGACATATTTAAATCCCGAGCCAGCGAGATTCGGAGCAAAGTCTTTTCGGCACAGCAGAATTTTCTTGCCAGGATAGGAGAAATCCAGGAAAACTGTCTGTTAGTAAATCAGGTGTCCAAGAACCTGGCTGCCAGGGAAAGGGAGGCCAAAGTGGCTCGAGTCGCTTTCCATGACGCGGTAATCGCTACAAACAACAGGTTTTCGGGAGGCGCTCCTGGGCTTGCCATCCCTGAACAAATCAGAGGCAATATTTTATTGAAAGATTGGGAACATAACATTGCCCTGGGGAAGGAACAAGTTCAAAAGGTAATCAAATCTTTAGAAGAATCTTTTAATTCAATAGATGGCGAGCTGTTGTATATTGACAGCCGAGGCGATGCAGAAGCATTGATGCAATTAAACGCAGAGCAGATCTCACTCGATCTGAAGGAAAAAGATGAGAGAGATTCGACCAACATCTCCCAGATGGATACGGTATACATGACCAAAATTGATAAACACTTGATCAAACCCAACGCGCAACTAAGTGCCCTCGACATCGTCGATGCACAAATGGGGGACAAACTGTAGCAGTTAGCCCGAGAATGTTATTTCACCGAGGCCAGCTGTCAGGCGGAGCCTTCACAGCTCGTATATCAGTTTGTGGAAAAATGTACTGCTTGCGCCGAATTCGCATGAAGACGAGCACCTGGCACCAAGTGAAAATAGAATAGGAGAAAGAGAGCGATTTTTCTCCTCTCGGTTGTAACCGAATTTGTATAACTGTTGAGATTCTAACTGATCTGTAAAATTGTATAAATATATCACAGAAAGAAATAAACAGGGCTGGACATTTTTGGTGTCGATTGTAATAGAGCTTTTTCATTTGAGAAGTTAATATAAGCAAATCTGGAGATTCTCAATTCCGTCAAGATTGTGTTACAAATTTGTTTCTTTGTATTTCATGTTTCATTTCATTCTGTTATTCATAATTGATGTGCTTTGTTATACTTTAGTACGACCACTACTATAACAAAAGGGTTTTGGTTTTCTATATTTGTTTATTGTCTTTCCTCTGCACCAGCTATCAGCGGGTGTAAGACCAATCTGCATTTTCAGAATTCTACATATATTTCTTTGCTATGTCAATTATTTTCTTACTAATTTCCTCTTCTGTTTATATGTGAGTTTTCTCTTTGACAAGAACCTTGCGTTATATGTAGCTAAATGTTTTTCTCCCACCTCACCCCTTTATATTAAAATATAATACAGTTACGGGAAAGAGCCTTCCATTTGCATATCTATTTTTATTCCAAAAAATGTAAAAATTTCTATTTTATTTCGACCAAATCGAGACAGCATTCAATATCTCTTTCAATCCTTTTCTACTCTTACTGTTCCTCCATGACTGTCCCTACAGCAACACAACCTAATATCGAACCCGGACTATCTAATCAAACACATATTGCTTTAAACCTTTTTGACATAATCCTTAAAACTGCTAATAACTCGGAGGAGCTTGAACGTTCATGGGCAGCCATTGAACAAGATATAACTACTCAGGAACAGTTGGAAGCTAGACGACGCGAACGTAGAAATCTTCCCTAGTTTCCTACACCGAAGGTTGACATTACCCTCTTACTTATCCTTCACCTACTTTTGGATGCCTTGACACTGTACTTTTTAGCCTTAAGTACAGACTCAGAAACAACAAAAGTTTTGAAGTGGCTCATCGACCACACAGACACACAAAAATGCTTAATTGACGATGACAATGGTGGATGTGTTGGGGTGCTCCTTCCAGTAGAGGTCCAAAAATACTACAAACTTCGAGACCATGAGGAGCGACAGAATACAGATTTTGTCGTTAAGTTCTATGAGCGCCATGACACCAGTTGGGTGGTGGCCTCATGGTGGAGGGAAGACAAGAAATACACCAACCGGATCATCGGCTGGTATCAAACGACCAACTTAAGGGAGCCATACATCTACTTGATGGCTCTCATCTGCCAATTATATGGAGAGAAGGATTGCTCCATATTTTTAGAGGCATGGATGCCCTTAGCTTACACAGTGGCAATTTCCAGGAGCGACTCCAACTGGGGAGCGATCATTTCTAAGCATCTGCATACAACAGGCTCAAACGTCGAAGGAAGGAGAGACATCAACCTTATACATGGATTCATATTTTCTTGATGTCATGTGTGCCACAAACATTTTCGCTGGCATGAATCTGAGCTGGCATGTCACAGAGCTCCCGGTCCATGTATATTTCAGCATCCTATGGGAGAATAGGTACAAGAAGTCTTACTCTCTGATCTGCGATGAATTCATCGCAAAAATTTATTTCATTCTTTTTAAGAAAGAATGCCCGAGACTATCGACTGCAGCTAAAAAGATGATATCAAAGGTAGGCCACTGGTACTTGGAAGAGTGTGATACCTACATCAGGGTGTTTGGGGCCATCAAAGCACCACATCTCCTACCAATGCATGTCCCTAATCCGCTTTTAGTGGGAGAGATATGCTACCAGACCATCCTGCAAGGCTAAAACGCCATCCTGGTCAAGGACAAGAAGCGTGCGTTCATACCTTATGGTTTCCATGTAGGTTTCTACTTGGTGAAGGAAACCGCTCAAGCCAAACAAGAAGAGTTGAGCCAACTAGAGTTCATATTATAGATAGGCCAATTCCACAAGCATGATCCAAAGGGCTTGGTTTTAAAACATGCTTTGAAAGTGTCATATTGCTGCTCGTATGCCCATGAAAAATTTGAAGATGAAGTCTTCACAAAAAATGCCCAAGACTGGGACGAGGTGGTGGCAAGGATGGTCGACCCCAAAATGACTAGGTCTAGGGCCATGAGCCTGGATGAATAAGCGACGACATTAGAGAAATTGGCTCAAGAAGCCCTCAGAGCCAGGGAAGAAATGATAGTAACAGAAGCAACAGAGGTTCCCTTAGTGGACCCGGTGCAGGATAGAGGATTCCCTATGACACATGATGCACAGGAAAGGGGATTTCTCATGATAGAATAGGCACAACAAGTAATTGATCAGCTGCAAGATGACGTGAACCTCATAGGAATGATAGGGGCCCCTGCCGACAACCCAGATGAAAAATAGGCAGGTCCAAGTGGCCCTAAGATAATACAACTTGATGAAATCGACGGGCCAAATGACCCTAAAGTTACAACACCACAGGTCGAATTGTCGGAAGACATTTCAGCTTAGCCGAAGATGGTAAGAACATCAGGGATAACAAGCGCACCAAACTCCCTCCATGAATTGATAAACATCTATGATGATGAAGAAAGCCCAGAGGTGTTTCTGGTGACTCCTGTACCAATCATGAAGGAAAACGAGCCAAAAAAGGCATCTTCCCCATCTGTCGACGCTCAAATTCGAGGCCTTCCATAAGATGAACAAGAGGTCAAAATTTTCTTAGACACTGAGCTTCCTGATGCACCGAAGACCCAAGAAAATAGTCTGAGAGATGATCCAGGATCGGGCAAACAAAAGGAAGAAGCTCCACAGTAGGAAATCGACATCCCAACGATCGATTATCAAGTAAGTACTGAGCCTACCCCTGATGCTTCAATTTCAACCAGTACTCAACCTTCCGATAAGGAACAAATAGAGGCCAGACCTTCGAAACACATAGAGGAGGTTCAAGAACCTAGTCTTGAACAAATATACACTATCAGGAGCCTGAGAAATATTCTCACCTCGTGTGATCAACAAATCCATAAACCCGTGGATGAAGTTGCTGACATACATGCCATCACGCATGATCGAAAAAGGAAAGATATCGTGTAGAGAACCACCAAGAAGAGGAGGATAACTCTATATTGCTCCATCCTCATCACCATGGAGGAAAAACTAATCAACACAGAGCATGCCAAGACATCCGAACTTATTAGCGCAGGGATGGAAATCATAGATGCCACCCTGGACAGAGAGAAAATGGATGAAGAGGAGCTGGTTGCTACTCTGAAGGAATTGGAACATTTGTGCCACTTGGAGAAATATTACCAGGACACCACATAGGTCATTGTGTTCTTGGGAAGTGAATTCCAGGAGGCCTACATCAAATTTATAGATGAACGACACCTATTCACTGCAAGGATAGACAAGCTTCAAGAAGACACCCTCATGGCACTTGCGACGTGGAAAGATATGGAGAGGTGGTACGAGAAAGCACATCAAGCCGTGTAAAGGATCAACTATATCAGTGTGGCTTGACATCCATGTGTGATACACATTATTTTGGTCACCCCAGTGATCCACTGACCACATCTGTTCATGTTCCCAAAAAGAGCCTTTCTCCACGAAGAAAGTGACTGGATTTCTCTTCTCAAAAACCCTATTAAGGAAGGTCGTTGTAGGCTGCACTATACATAGGGTGCGGCGATGCCTGATCTTCAACCTCTGCTATGAAGCTGGGCCGCGACATCTCCATAGGCTGCATTATACCTAGGGTGTGACGATGCCAAAAGACTAAGAAAAGGTCAAATTTCACGAATGTTCTAGAAGGGGATATTCTAGAATATGAGGTGGCCTCCGAACAGTTTGGATCTTACTCTCTTCTCTAATTTGGTGGTATCATCCTAATCTCCTCAACCATCTCTCTTTCACATTATATAAAGAGGGATATCTTATGGAAAAGGCTAAGGTGGTATAGGCTAAGAATTGTATGGATAATTCTACATTAGTTCATTCTTGAGAGCCTCATTTCAGTTCATCAAGTCATTGTGGATCTTATTCATTCAAGGTTGGAGCAAGTGTGTGTGTTGGAGAAAAGGGTCATCGAAAGGGGACCTTATGACATCAAGGCTTTGGTTGTAATATCCACTTTCATTTTAATATGATACAATGATATGTTTCTTTCCCATAAAACTTGTCTTGTTTTATTGTATGATTCCTTGATCACATACATAGATTCTTGTTGAGTTCATTCTATTGCTTTCACTTTGGTTGGCTTGTGTTACCTTGCAGATTCAATATCACAGGAGCACCGAAGTGGAGCTAGGATGGTAATGGCAAGAGGAAACGACATTTAAACAATATGTTTTCCATCTCTTGTTAACTTGTAAACTCAATAGTTAAAGCTTAGGGAAAGCATCATATTATGTTATGTTTTGTTCTAGATCTAGATGGATATAGGGAGATATGCTTATGTCCACATTTACCGATTAATCCCATAAAAAAATTGGCGACCATACTGGGGATACAAATTCCTTTTAATTTTTTTCTTCCCATTTTCCTTTATCCTGCCTTCTTCTGATAAATTTCATTCTCTAAGTCTGTAAGTGATCCATGTGGACTCCCTGGGTCTGAAGGTTCAATTAGATTTTTTGTCTTTTCTCCATTTTTTCCGTCATTTACAGAGATCGTCACACTGTAACACATTGTCATTCTATGACGACCCTCAGTCGTCGCACCTTGCTTGTCCAATCTAGTGCGACGATGTCGCACTGTGCTCTGCTGGTAGCCTGCGATGACCTTAGCTCATCGCACTGTGTCCCACACCTAGCCTGCGACAACTCCTATAGGATTTGTTGGAGTGAGTGAATTTGTATTTTTTCACCCAGATTTTCCTTAGTTGCATGGGGTGAACTTCTAATGCCCATGTTTGATTGATCTATGAGTTTAAAGCTTTCTCTTGATTGGTTTTCAGTGATTGAAAGTCTTTCTTTACATTTTGCAAGTTTTTTGTTTTGATCGTTGTCACAAGGATATACTCTCAGATCTTGATAGGGGTGCTTGTTTGACAAAGGGTCTTTGGTTTGTTTCACGTTTTGGATTGATTTTACTTTCCATATTGTTGGTTGATTGAGAAACACTTTTTTCTTTCATATGACAAAAGGTTTTCTTGTCTTTTTCATTTTTATCTATATTACAAATTTGATTTGGGAATTGTGTTGAGAATGTCCTGAATTTCTTGGATTACATTTTCCTTTCATCATTACACCTCTGATTTTGTTTTGAAAAGGAGGAACTGAATTCATTGATTCTTTTCAGTAATATTTCATAAGAATTTTTTTTTTACATTCGAAATATTCGTTAAAGAGAAGAATTGGAAAATTTAGTAGTTTATGGTTATTTGGAATTGTGTTCATTTGAAATTAAGAAATTGCAATTCGTAGCTTTTTGTAATTCAAAAGAATACCTTCTCCCTACTGTAATTAGAGTTCATTGAACTGAAATATTGCACATTCATCTCTTTTTTCATTTTATTGGTTCAAGGTCACAACATCAACAATTTCATTTTCATCTCCCTTTTGAGTAAACAATAGCCTCTAAAACACAACGTAATTTAAAATTTATTAATAACTTTTATTTTCTAAAAAATCTCTTCACCAACATTAGCTAGGATAGCACTTTGGAAAAGGTTGTAAGGCACACTCTCCAAAGCATAAAAACACAGAGTAGTATCTTGTGATAGGGAGAGTTCAAATCCAATTGCTACATTTTGTCCTAGGAATCCCTTCTCACACAAGGGTCAAACCTGAGGCCGCATTAAGACTAGCAGAGTTACTCACCTTGCTTTGTTTGTCTTGGTGTAGAGATTGTGTGCATTATTGGGGGTCACTTAAGGGTATACCCACAATTATGTGTGGGAGCCTCTTGAGTTGATTTCAGGCTAGATACCCTACCTTTGCATGTGGATCAGACTGTCGACTATTTCCCCAAGCATCATTGTCGTAATTGGTAACCTTAGTAGCCTATCTCTTTAGGGTCTTACATGAGGTGACTGTGGAGGGGAAAGTCTTCAAGGTACCTGGAATCGACGTTGGACAAACTCACTTGGGCTCCTTGGAGGGTATACCCACGATTATGTGTGGGAGCTTTCACCAGGGTGTAAGTCCATTAAGCAGGTTGTCAACATAACTTTTCCAACTGCTTTATCCCAGCCCCTTCTTGTTTTGACTTTGTGACGTTGAATTTCATCACCAACTAGTGACTTTAGAATAAGAAGGTTTGTTTGTTTGGTTTGACTTCTAGATTTTATTAGCGAGTGATGTTTGTTTCCTTAGTTGGCCATATAATTTTTTCGTTCTTTCTTTGGGTTGGCCAACATCGGTCTTTGTCGTTCACACAGGATGCAAGGGCTTCCCCTGGAAGATTTGAAAGGCTATCTCCCTTTGCTTCCTAACTCACCAGAAGGCTCTCATGAGGGAGTAGTCAATAATGAAGTAGCCTTTTAGGTTGGAAGCACACACTCTTTAGAGGGATTCCGAACTGGTTCAGATTCCTTATAGGCATTTAGACTTCCCCAAAATCCATTATTGAGTATTATACAAGATCTACACTTGCTCCGGATGAATTCATCAAGAGAACTTGTTGTTGTTGAGAATACTGAAGTACCTACTGGACCTAACACAGGGTTTGGAGTAGAGGATCCACTTTTTCACAATGAATCATTTAGAACCCCACCTCACACTATGCATGATCTTTATGGAAACCTAGGACCGAGTCCTAATCAACCCATGGCATCGCAAACGCCTGAGATGTATGTTACCTATACGGTAACTTTAGACCATTTTATTGGCATGATCAATAATGTCACCATCGTTTTAGACCAATTGTTAGTTGGTTCTCACTTTATTCTTCAGATGGCCCATTCTACTATGGTCCCACAAGTTATGACCATTCCTACTCGAAATGTGGTTTTCACCCAAGCTCGAATTGGGAAACCACTTCCTCTTAGACCAACTTTGTCACTTCCCCCTGGGTATAATGCTTTGAATACCTCCATCGCCATCCTTACCCAGAATCTGTCTGGAGGGCATAATATTTTTGTTCCTCCTAGATATAATGTTGCTACTGGTTTTGTTCCCACACCTACCCAGGTTCTCTCCGAAGGGTCATACGTTCCTCCTCCACATTTATCTAGAGGAGCTAATCGTCCTAGCCCCAGTGGCTCCAATCTAATTGGAGGCACTGGTCCTTCTGTCACTCCCAGTTTTCATATTTCATTTGGAGGTTAACCTCAAGTTGGGGGGAAAACTCAACTTGGGGGGGAACCTCAGTTTGGAGGTCAACCTCAAGTTGAGGGGCAACCTCAATTTGGAGGGAAACCTCAGATTGGGGGACAACCTCAATTTGGGGGCCAACCTCAAGTTGGAGGCCATAAACCCTGTTATGGACCGAACGTACTTGTGTTACAATCTCAACCTTGGAATCTTCCTTTCCAAGGAAATCAACAACCGTTTGTGGGGCAACATCCTCAAGTTAATTCTTTTGTGCCTCCTAATTTCGGCCAACCGTATCCAGGTTCTTTGAATCCCTCTTGGGGCCAAAATTTTCAGTCAAATGTTCCTTTCCAAGGAAACATACCTAATCAACCCAACCCTATGGGCTATTTGGCTCAAAATCCTCCACAACCGAATATTTCAGGACTGTCTAATTATCTACAGACTGCTTACGGTCATACTGGTATACCTATGGGACTCCCTCCTTAAAGCTACCAGTACACTCAAGATAATAGGCAGTTTCCTTTTCTATCCACTTTGGATTTACCAGATTTTTCTAGGATTTTAAATGATCCTATATTACATTCTCCTTATTGGCCCATCATACCAGCCAAATTACAGTCTGACATTCCTAAGTTTGACGGTCGACAGGGAGAAGATCTGAATAATCATGTTATGAATTTTCATCTTTGGTGTTCGTCCAACTCATTGATGGATGAATCCATTAGATTACAACTTTTCCAATGAAATCCCATGGGTTCGGCAGCAAAATGGTACATCGAGTTACCTCTAGGATTCTTTAACTAATTTAATACCCTAGCCATGGCTTTCCTAACACATTACCAATTTCCAATTCATTATGAGACATGAACCAAAATTTTGATTTCTTTTAAGAAATCTTCTTCCACTCATATTTTTTATCACATCCATGAGTGGAGGCAAAGAATACACTTGATCAAAGTTCCCCTTCCTGACCAATTACTGGCTGAGTGGTTTACCAAATCACTCATTGGTCAAATCGCTCGTGATGTTTCCATGGGTGGATTTTTCACTGAAGAGTAGGTGATTAGTCATGCTGAGTACCTAGATCTCATTTATTCGTAAAGGGACACACTTTACAACTTGATCTCTGATGCTCCTCGCCCTTCTACCAATCCTACCCCAACACCCCCAACAACTTCTCATGCTGATGATGGTGTGATTGGCACCTTTCATGCCGATACTTAGTCCATGCACGCCAGTCACACCAATCCCAAATATAATGCTTCTAATGTAAATAATGCTCCTACTCCTACTCCTTCCTTTGACAAGACTTATGAATTTAATTTAGTCCAATCCACACCTGCCAGTAAAAATCAAACTAAAAAGAAAGATAAGGGTAAGAATAAGGAGGATAAAAATAATAATAATAAACAATCTGAAAAGCCCAAAACACAATCTGCTGATGATAAGAATAAGCGTAAACCTCGATATCCTTTCCTTATTTGTGGCGATGATCATTACACGAAATATTGTCCATGACGTGCTCAGGTTACTAATATCCTCCAAGGGACTAGGAAGCATCCTACACCTGGAATTTTGTCACAACCTTTCCCTTCTCAGCAGCAGGCCCAATTGGTCATTCATGATCAACCCTCTCCTTCTACCACTTCTTATGTCCTTATGTGTACTGGTGACTCTAAAAAGAATGAAGTTGCAGTCGCAACTCAGGCCAAAGATTATTCTTCTTCAAAAGAGAAAGTTGATGATATACCACCTTTGTTGGTTCAAACTTGTCCTCCAACTTCACCTCCAAATGGTCGTCTTCATATTGAACGATCGGGTCTCGATAAAGTTCTCCACCCTCCTCCCAAGGGCATTGTTCGAAAGTCTGTGTTCAATCCTCATGCACGTGTTGCCCAAATATACAGTATTGTAGAAGACCTTGTCCAAGCACCCTCTGCGATGTCCTTCAAAGTTGTCCCACTTAAAGAAAAGGTGTTGTTAAAGGCCATTGGTGGAATTGATCCCACAGATACTAATTTAATAATCTTTGACTTGGAAGATCACACTCCAAGGATTCCTGCTCAATTAGCATTTCAGATCCAAGTTGTTGTATAAAACAAGAATATATGTAGAACTGTTATTGATGAAGGAGCCTTGACTTGTGTTATGTCTGTTACTTGTTGGAAATCTATTGGCTCTCCTGCCCTCACCGAATCACACAATACACTTAAAGATTTTAATGGTACAGGTTTTAAACCGTACGGTGTTCTTCCTTCATTGTCTATTATGTTGGAAGGTAAATAAGTCAATGTCGAGGTTGAGGTCTTCAATGCACCTTTTGTTTATAACCTTTTATTTGGCAATAGCTGGATTGATTCCATGTGTGTAGTTGTGTCTACCCTTTTCTGTGTGTTATGATTCCCGCACCAAGGAAAGGTAGTTACTGTTGACCAATTGGCCTTCTTTAATTTCGATTCCTGTACTAGAAACATACCCTTTATCTCGAAGACACCTCCTCGTTCCGAGAATGTTGGCGTGGATATATTAAAAGATTCAACTTTGATGGGTACTTTTCCAATCCCACCAACCGATATTCCTCCTCCTTTTGTTTCCTCTATTAACATGATCTCCACCACTTCTCGTGAAACCCCTGCATCATATGACCCATGAATAGTACCCAGACCTGGTGATTATCCTCATTACGACGACCGCATGCCTTTAAGTCTGGTGGAATCCGCTTACCAAGGTATTCAATCAACAACCCCCTTTACTCCTTCTCTCTGTGATTCATACTCTGATATGTTTCATGTGATCTTTCCTACCGATGAGATGATCATGTAAGTCATGTCCATGGAAGATACTCCATGGGATTATGTGCCTCATCATTCCATTCTCTTTCTATAATGTGATACCATAGAGAGCTACCAACAGATTTTGACTCCGTCGACTGTTGTTGTTATTTCTTCTATTCCTGAGTCGACACACGATGTGTTGTATGAGGGGAAATTGAGTAACATTTCACCTACCGTTCCTCTTGACATATCGATTAAACCCGGAGTCGTGGAGATTGTTCATATTGGGGCCTCATGTTCTACTGATGAGGTCCACATTTATAAATCCCTTTTCCAAGAATTTCGTGACGTTTTCTCCTGGAGTTATGAAGAAATGCCAGGTATTGATACTGATATCGTTGTGCATGAGATTAAGACATATCCAGACACTAAACCCGTTCTATAGAGAATTCACCCAGTGCATCCACGTAAAGATAATGCTATCAAGATTTAAGTTGAGAAACTTCTTAAAGATGGCTTTGTCTATCCTGTGGTTTTGACCGATTGGGTATCCAATCTTGTTCCAATAAATAAGAAACAAGGTACAATCCACGTCTGTGTAGATTATAGAGACATAAATCAAGCTTGTCCTAAGGACAATTATCCAACCCTTTTCATCGACTAGATCATTGAAGACTGTGCCGGGAGTGAAATCTTCTCCTTGATGGACGGTTTCTTCGACTATAATCAAATTAATATTTTACCAGTGGATCAACACAAGACTACTTTTATTTTCCCTTAGGGAACCTTTACCTACTGGAAGTTACCTTTTGGTATAAAGCATGCAGGTGTGACCTTCCAGCGTGCTATGTCTTATGCTTTTCATGATATTAAACACATCTTACAACCATATCTCAACGATCTACCGACGCATTCCATGCGTCGTCAAGATCACCCGACACATTTATGAGCCATTTTCCTATGTTATCGGTATTATCACATATGTTTGAACCCACACAAATGTGTTTTTTGTGTGGAGTCTAGATGACTTCTTGGTTTTATCATGTCAATCCATGGGACTTGAGTAGACCCCTTGAAGGTTGAGGTGATTCTTAATGTCCTTCCTCCTTCCACACTACAGCAACTCGAAAGTTTGCAAGGGAAGGCAAATTTTTTATGACAATTTATCCCCAATTACGTTGAACTGACGAAAGTATTCACTCAAATAATCAAGAAAGGTTACGAGTTTGTATGGGAAGATACTATAAACAAAGCCTTTGAAGCTTTGGAACTCACTTTAACTTGTACACCACTACTATTTACACCTAACTATAGCCACGATTATTTCCTATACGTAGCTACTTTGGACTCTACCACTGCTATGGTCTTAGTCCAAGAGGATGATTCACATGATGAACATGTGATATACTATTTAATTCAGAGTCTCATGACTACTGAAACCAAATACTTATATGTGGAGAAATTGGCCTTGGCAGTTGTTCAAGTTGTCCAACGTTTTCGTCATTATATCTTATTACGCAAAACCATTGTTATTTCCAATTGCAACCCCATGAAACATATCCTTACTCGAAAATTGCTAGGGGGAAAGTAATCCAAATGGATAGTTATTCTCCAAGAGTTTGACTTGGATTTTGAACATGCTAAGTCAAAGAAATCTTTGGTTTTTGTCGAACTGATATGTGACCTTCCTTCTACTCGACCTTTCTAGTACGGATCTTCATCGTATACGGTATCAATCCCACCAATACATCATCCTTAGTTATACCCTTTACCGCCATGGTATTGATACCATATTTCGATGATGTCTCACCTACGATGAAGTTGAGAAAGACTTGAATGACTATGACTCTGGACCATGTGGCGGTCATATGTCTGGGTATGCCACTGCCCAAAATATCTTACGACTAGGTGTTACACATGAAATTTGCACACCTAGGTACCTCGCCCTAAGTGTCGTAAAGTGTCATATAAGTGTCTCATACACCTTGAAACCATGGAATAGCCTATGTCACAATCCCTAGTCAATGTGGAGGAGGGATATATTACATGAAGGCCAAATTACCAAGTACACATGAATTATTAGTAATATTCATGGAAAAGGAATTGATTAAGTGTGAGAATCAAGTGCACATGAATTATTATTAATATTCATGAAAAAGAAAGTAATTAAGTGTGAGAATCCACCTCACATTTGGTTTCCTATTTTTTAGAGAAGGTAGAGGATCTCATGGATGGTTGAAATATTTCCTCCTTAAAATCCTTGAGAGATATTTCCTCCCCAAAATCCTTAAGAGATATTTTCTCCCTAAATATCTTAGAGATCCATTTCTTAGTGGATCTGATGAGAGATCCTCTCCATGGTGGTTAATCCTCCAAATTCTATATAATGAGGGATTTCCATGGAGGAAGGGGGGAATGGAGCTTGGGAATTATACCAAAATTATGATCTCATGAGTGGTATTGAAAGGAATGGAAAGAATTGTGAAGCATCTAACTTATGATCTCATGAGGAAGATGTCATTCAGAGAATCAACATTCTGTGAATGGGCTGTTTAAGAAAGGGTTAGGACAAAGAGAGCTTGGTGAAGCTGTTGCACTACATCCATGAATGTAAGTAACACTTTGTTCTCATCAATATAATCAATGCTTAGCCTGTTTCTTTCAAACTTGTACTTGTTCCATATAAGTTTGTCTACAGTAGATGGATCTATGTTTTAGCTAATCTCAGTAGAGTAGGAAGTTGTTTGTACTTTTGTTTGTCTTGCAGGATCTACCAAGGAGCTCAATATCGAAGCACATCCTGGACCTTGCAGGGACAAATGACATTCATAAGGTACATGCTTTCCAACTTCTCCTTTGTTCATCAGCTTGATTAGATCTAAGAGGAAGTTAGTGTCCATGTTAAGCACCTTCTGTCTTAGAGTTAAGGGTCTAGCTCTCAAGAGGAGGTCTACCTGTCCGTAGGGAGATTTTCCTACAACAGAAACTGGCGACTCCACTAGGGAGCAAAACCTAGAAGCTTTCAGTTTTGGTTTTCCTAATAGACCTTGTCTTACCCTTCATTCTTTTTAGACTTTGTTCACCCCGTATGTATGATTGAATGTGTTAATTGAATTCTTATTCCATCACATACACTGTGCATGCCAAAGTTTAACTGAGTTTTTGGTTTTTTAGACAATTTTCTGGGTTTTAAGACACCATCGCTCCCCTGACTATGTTATCAGGGCGCCAACGCTCCCTGTTGGATTTGCACAGAGCGTTATAATGCTTTGGTTCCCCTTACACCAAAGCGCCACCTTTTTCTTTGCAAAAAAAAAACCTTCCATAATTGTATTTTTTGAAATCCAATCTCTGTTTTTACCCTTGCTCAGCTTCTTGGTGCTTCAATACTTCTTCCTATTGGCCTTTAATACCTTTTTTTCTAAGGATTCATCTTCTTTTGTTTGGATTTTCTGACATTTTTCCTTACTTTGCAATTTGTCCTTCACGATTTGGAGGCAATTTGTCGTTTTATTCTCGTTTGTCTGGATGAGTGAAAACTTTGTAAGGGGTTTCAAATGTCTTTTCTACTTTTCTTTCTTATATTTGAGTCATCTTGTCCTAGATATTTCTCCTTCCTTTTGAGTTTTTTGTCTTTCTGTTTCTTGTTTGATCACAACAAGGGTGTCTTTTAGTTTATGTAAAGTTTTCTTCCAGATTGCTTAAATCTCACAACTCTTGAAGTCCGATTAGCATAGGAAGCTTTACATATACTGGTTATCAGTCAATATAAACATTTTAGCATTGCATTTGGATTCCTTATTGAGGACTATTTCATGAGGTCATTTCATCTTGGTGTTTGACAGTGAAAGGAAAATCCTTCTCCTTCCCTTAATTAGACATTCATTGAAGGAAAAGACTGCTTATCGTTTCTTATGCATGTTTTGGGAACTAAGTCATAATATCATCAGTCTTCACTCTCATACACCTCTGAGTAAAGAACAACCATTAAAATCAACGCTTAACTAAAATTTATCATACTTTTTACATCTTTGTTAGCAAACCTACATTAGTTTAAGGTGTAGAGCTTTGGAATAGGTTGAAAGTATAACTTTCCAAAGCTATCAAATGAACTTAGTATCTTGCGGTAGGGAGAGTGAAATCCAATTGTCGTCTAGGCTTTCTAGGATCCCCCTCTCACACAGGGGTTACGCACGAGGTCGCACTAGGGAGAGATATGAATATTATCCCTCCGTGGTTTGACTGATTGTAGTAGTTGGATCGTATTATGGGGGTCGCTTGAAGGTATACCCACAATGTTAAGTGGAAGCCTTTCAAGTTGATTTCGGGCTAGATACCCTGCCCTTACGTTCAGACTGGACTGTCGAATGTACCCTCCCAGGGGCTGACTGCGAGCTGGTGACCTTAGTAGCCACAATATTTAGGGTCTTACACAAGGTGATGGTGAAGGGAAGTCTCATTGTACCTGGAACAGACGTTGGTCAAACTCACTCAGGCTCCTTGGAGGGTAAATCCACAATTATTGCGTGGAAGCTTGCACCAAGGAGTAGCTCCGTTAAGTAGGTCGCCAACGTAACTGATCCACTCACTCTATCCCCGCCCCTTCCTATTTTGATCTTGCGACATTGGATTTCATCACCAACTAGTGGTTTCATCGTGGGAAGGTTTGTTTGATTGATTGCTTCTTAGATTCATAGCGTGTGTTGTTTGTTTTACTTAGTGGACCTTAGGTCGAGTTAGTGTTAATGCCATCAAATCCTGAGAGTACCAATGGAGGAACCCCTTGTTCTAGGGAGCCTTACACCTTTCCTTCTTTTGGAAAATTTGGTCCTTCGTATATTGCCACACTAAGTCTTCCAGGACTCACCATCCGATTACCAGTTTGGTTATTCCCCACTCTGGTGATCTTGAATCCTCCCAATGTTTCAGCCGCACCTAATACTTTAGATTTCAGTACACCACCCACACATCAACCTCACGTCAACTTTTCTCCTTCTTCACCCATTAAGTCTCCTTCCATTTCTCCTTCTTTGCCTAGCGAACGCTCTAAAGCAAGTAGCCAGGTTGATCAAAAGAAGAAGAAATAGAAAGAAAAGAAGAAGAAGAGCCTGAAAAAGACCAAGGCCCCAACAACATCAAATGTTGGATCCGAGCAACCAACTACTGTTAATAGTACTGGGAGTTTTGATAAGGTCAAAAAAATTAAATGAAGAATTTGAAACCCAAACTCCCTTGCAGCCTTTGTAAGGGTGACCACTTTCTAAGGGATTGCCCCAGTCTTATCAAGGTCTTAGAAATGTGGTCTTCTACGTCATCAACCTCTGTCGGTCATGCCGATGATATCCTGTCAACTAGTGATGTTAAGGTTGGTAAGAAGAAGACAACTGTCAAGTTTCCTTGCATGTTATGCACTGGTGATCATTAGTCTCACCTTTTCCCTCGTATGGACGAGGCTTCTTCTCTTTTGGAAAAACTTCAACTTCCAAAATGTTATCATAAGATTTCCCTCGACCCATCATTATTTGATGGACTGGTCAATCCGGTTCCATCCCTGGTCAGTCTGGTTGATCATATGGTCAATCTAGTTTCTTCCTCGATTGAACCACAAACCCAAGTAGTTGATTCAGTTCCATCATCGATCAACCCCACTCTTCATCAAAAGAGTGTAACCCAAGTGGTTGATTCATTTTTATCCTCGATCGATCCCACTCTCTTGTTATAGAGTGACTCCAAAGTGGTTGATCCGTTTCCACCCATCAACCCCCTTCTCCCCTTGGAGAATGAAACCCAAGTGGTCGACCCGGTTTTGTCATCGGTCGATCCCAGTCCTCCTTTGACTAGTGCCAAAGCGACTGATCCAATCCCTTCCTCAGTCAGTCCCACCCTTCATCCGACGAGTTCCAAAGTGGTTGCTCTGGTTACATCATCGGTCAATCCCACTCTTCCATTGAGGAGTGAAAAAGTGATTGATCCGGTCCCTTCCTTGGTTAGTCCCACTCTTCATCCGAAGAGTGCCAAAGTGGTTCCTCTAGTTATATCATCAGTCAATCCCACTCTTCCTCTAAAGAGTGGCAAAGTGGTCAATCCAAGTCCACCATTGGTTGATTTAAGTCCACCATTAGTCAATCCTTCTCTTCCTCTAGAGAGTAAACCCGATACTGCCCACGTTTTTCTCGTTGATACAGAATCTACCATGCCGGGGGGAATTCCTCCTTCTCCCGTGAAACCCCCTCCAAGTAATGAGACCATCCTTTTTTATTGGGGTGCGCTAAATAGAACTCATCTTCCCTCTCACATTCCTTTCTAGATTACAGTACAGGTTTTTGGTTGGGACGTTCCTCAAACGATGATAGATGAAGGTGCATCCATTAGTATTTTTTCTTCTGTTGCCTGGTATGCTTTGGGTTGTCCGCAGCTTGCACTGGTTACACAGAATATGTTAGCCTTTAACAGAAGAACCAGTCAACCTTTAGGGACCCTTCTTCAGTTTCCCGTAACTTTGGGAGGGAAAACTATCTTTATTGATGTCATGGCAGTGCGAGAACCCTTGGATTTCGCTTTACTCCTTGGGTGGGATTATGTCTATGCCATGAAAGCTATTGTATCCACTCTTTTCTGCATGATATCCTTCCCTCACGATAGAATAATTGTGACTATTGTTCAATTTTCATTCATCAGTCCTTACTAGATTACCTCCCTAAATGGTTCTTGTATGCAGACAGTATTGCCCCCGCCGCATGTTAATTATGTGGTGTTGTCTCCCATGACTTCAACTTCTGACGATTTGGATCCGGTAGTTGACATGGTGATTTCTTCGGTAGGGCTATTGGAGCTTGATCTCCTTACCCTTGCTGCGGCCCTTGACATGTGTTCCTTCCAGAGTGATTATCTTCCATCCAGTGAAGATCTCTTGGAATCCATGACCGAGTTTTGTCCCTTCACATGGTGTCCTTCCAGAGAATTATCCTATTGGAAACCATGATCAAGAAGAAACCACTAGCATAGTTTCTTCCTCTCTGTAGCAAGCTCGTTAAAAAATGAAACAAAGGTCATGAGCATAGTTCTTTTCCTGTGTCAAGCTCATTAAAAAAATGAAACAGTCACCTCTCTTGAACCTTCTTTTCATCCACCCTTCTCCTTTTTCTCATCTACTAGAGAAATTGGTGACAACCTCAAAGTCGATGAATGGATTGAATATTGGAGGGTATGTCTCCAGCCTTTGATGATCATTCTGGAGGTAAGCCACTACCTTTCAAGCTGGGGGCATATCGAGCTTAGTCTTTGTTCTTTCTCGTGCTTGTAAAATACATGAGAATGCATCCGGGTAAAATTTTATCTCTTTTTTGGACCTGTATGGATACATGAAAAATGAACCCCCTGGAGTCATCTTTGAGCTCTTTTCAGACTCTATAAACATTAAAAGATTGCTGAGTGATCTTGCTTCCTTTCCCACTCATTAAAAGGTTTGAAAGGGATTCTTTCGAGTGATAATTTATCTCTTTTTCATCCTCGTGAGACTAACATTATGAAAAAGGACAACATTGGAGTCACCTTTAAGTTGTTTTCAGACTCTCTAAAAATGAAAAACTACCTTCTATGGACTCATTAAAACAATCATGCATTGAAGGGCCCATATGGGATTGAACTCTTACTTCTTTCAGTTCGTTAAACAAAGGAAGAGGAACTTACCGAAGGTAAGTTATATTGAGCATGTGTTACCCTCCTCGAGCTCGTTAAATAAAAAAGAGGTACTCATCTATCTGGATGGGGGAAAAAATTGAAAGAAGCAAGCCAAGTAGTTTTTTAGAACATTACCAAGTAACTCTTATGGTCGCCCTTGAACACGGAAATTTGTCTTTGCACACATTTTAATCCGTTGAACCTCTGCACTGAGCCAATCCTTTGAGTTTCTTTTACTCCTTTGGGTTACCCGACGAAAGTCACAGTATCCACTACATCATAGTGTTTTTGTCCATGTCATGTTTCTGCTGTTGTGCCTCAGTGTTCAAGGGAAGTATCCACCTCGAGAGTCAACCATCAAAAATATCTTGTCTCAATACCCGTGTCGGTCCATGTTCATTTGATCTACTAATTACATCTCTGTGTTCATTTCGTGTTGTTGATGGGGGATTCATCAAGGCCCTCCTTTGACAAGTCTATTCTTGTCGACTTCAACACATTATCCAAGAACTAGACTTAGAAGCCAATTAGTACTTTGGGACCTGCATGCCTCAATGGTAGGCCTCCTCACGTTCGACAGTGGGTTTACATCATTGACCTATGATCAGATGATTCCATAGATTTTCAACTTCATCTCATCCATTCACATTCGTTGGAATGTACTAGAGTACCTTGGGAATCATTGACATTAATGGTGAACTCCCTCGCGCTTGTTAACGGTTTACAGCATTGACCGGTAATCAAGTGGTTTCTGCCATGTTCAACATCAAGACATCTATTCACATGGTTAGATTTGTACTACATTGGGATCGGTAAGAAGACCCTGAGTTGAGTGATCACTCTGATATGTACTTTTCCCAAGTTGTGACAGAGTTTTCTCTTGAACAATGAGACATATACTACCACATAGATCTACTTTGTATTGGTCATGGCTATGTCTTGTCATCTCATATATCCAATGTGTATTCTTCATGGCTATGATCAATTCAGGTCATAGGAGTATAGATCCACACTGTATCCTCTATGGCTATACCTTTTATCAATATAATTATGGATCTGCAGTGTATTTTATGGCGGCCATATCTTGCAAGTCTTTATCACCCAAGCATAGGTATGTCTTCCTTGGGTTTGAAACATGTCATAATATTTGTTGGATGTTTGTTTGCAGCTTCTACCAGGTTCTCCGAGTCCACACCCTTGATTTAAAGATTCGTAAAGTGTTTCAACCATCATTCTCTCTTCTGACCTCACACTTTAGGGGGCATTCTATTACACACGAAATTTGCACACCTAGGTACCTTGCCCTAAGTGTCGTAAAGTGTCATATAAGTGTCTTATACACCTTGACACCATGGAATAGCCTATGTCACAATCCCTAGTCAATGTGGAGGATGGATATATTACATTAAGGCCAAAATACCAAGTACACATGA